>JAOTRH010000016.1:12001371-12017861 GCA_034768845.1 Heliamphora exappendiculata | reverse complement strand
GCCAACGAGTGTGTAGACTCGAGACTTAGAAGTCAGACTCATGGAGTTATTTGCAAGTTGGATATTGAAAACGCGTACAATCATATGAACTATATGAACTAGGATCTTTCTTTATCTTTTGCAGAGGATGGGTTCAGGGATAGGTAAAGGTCCTGAATTAGCTTCTGTATTTTGTCAGTGCCCTTTTCAGTGTTTGTGAGCATAACCTCGATGAGCTTCTTTCAAACCTGGAGGAGATTGAGGCAGGAGGACCTCCTTTCTTTCTTGCTTTTCTTTTTGATAATGGAGGCATTCATTCGGATTATTTGGATTGAAATTCAGAGGGAAATACTACAGATCTTTGAGGTCTGTACAGTGCATGATTGCTCGATGTAAGTCTCTCGTCTTCTCTATGTTGAAAGTACCTTAGTTTTTGTGGGTGCCGAGCGATATCAGATGGGGTATTTTCAGTGCATTCTTCTCTACTTTGAGGTTGTGTCAAGTTTTCAAATGAACCTAACAAAGTCTGCGACCATCTCAATTGGCAACATCCAGAATGGGAAAAGCTTAGTTGTTATCCTCGATTGTAGGATTGGGCCGTTCTAGTTACTTATTTGGGCCTCTCATTAGGAGCGTCTTTTAATGCGGTAGTTGTTTGGGATGGAGTGCTGGAAAGATTTCCCAGGAGGTGGCTAGGTGAAAGCGTCAGTTCTCTCCAAGAGAGAAGATTTACTCTAAATAGACCTTCCGACTTATTTTTTTTTTCATAATTTAACTATTTCAGGTTCGATGACTAAGAAGTTAGAAAAGTTGCAGAGGGACATTCAATGTTGAGGGGTGGGATTGGATTCTAGTACCATTTGATGGATTGGAGTACAATATGTTCTTCAGTAGAATAAAGGAGCCTTGGCATTAGGAGGTCAACAACCTGTAATAGATACCTATTGGGAAAGTAGTTGTGGAGGTTTTCCACTAAGAGGAATAGTCACTAGAGGAAGTTATTCATTGTAAGAACGGTTCCTTAAAAGGGATGACTAGAGTACCCCTCAAGTGTTTGTTTTCATGGTAGGGGTTTTATAAAAAGGTATCAGCAAGATTTGGTACAAGTTTTTGAAACATAGCTTTTTTGAGGTTGAAAGTGATTATCGAGTCATATTCTGGTTCGTGGTACGGACATATGGCCTTGTGCAAGGCTTTCCCAACCACTTTTCCCTTGGTTAGGGATAGATATGCTCTTGTTACGGATTATGCTCGAAACGTCACTGATTTGTGATTTTACAATATTGGGCTGAGGAGGGATAAGCATGATTGAGAGTCAAATCAATTATTTTTGCTACTAGGGCATTTACTTAACCATAAAGCGGTGAGAGATGGGGTAGATTATTTTAACTGGAGGGGGTCGGGAGAGAAAGTTCAGCGTTAAATCTTTCTACAATTGTTTGCAATGGAGTAGTAGGGTTCCCTTTCTAGGGAGAAGTACTTGAAAGGTAGAAGCTCCTCCAAAAGTGTCGTTCTTTAGTTGGTATGTTGTGCATGGAAAGAATCTTTCCATTGATAACATTATTCGGAGAGAGTCCTCTGTTTTCATCTTTCCTTTGACCAATGGAACCAACCATACAAGATTGGTGTTGCTTGTATAAGACGGGGAATCTGTTTCGCAACTTCTTATCCGTTGAGTTTGCAAGAAAATAGTGGGCTTTCAGTTAATGCTCTTTAGTGTAGATTGCGTCATTGATAGAGACATGGAACGTCTTTTGTCGAGATGGAAGGGGGAGGGTATCGATGAGTAGGAGGAGGGTATGCTACTTGGTTATTTTGTGTTTGACTTTGATCGTTTAACATGATCGAATCTCTATTGTATATTTTGAAGGGTGTTCTTCTCAGTAACTTGTATAGTAAAATTTTAAATAATAGTCTATTTTTGATACGGTAAATTTTATTCTTTTTATCCTTGGGATGACTCTTTATTGGAGGCTTTTGTTGTTATCCTCCCTTTTGCGGGAGCCCACTTGTATACGGATGGCATTCTCTTTAATACCATTTTTATAAAATGATATCTACTAATTAAAAAGAATATCTTGTAGTCCACAATAAATAAATAAAATTATAAAAAAAAACATTATATGAATTCTCCACACCATCAACTCCCATTGTTCTACCACTATAAACGACCCACCTAATCGTGGATTGGAAAAGTAAGAGGCAAGGGAATAGAGTTACTTCTGAAGACACAAACGGGCCCTGAACAACCTTCATGTAGGAATTCATATCTTCAAACAACATCCAAGAGAACTTCAACAAAAGTAGGCCCTTCTTATATAATATCACACACTTAACCTCACCAACTTTGAAAGAGTGAAGGCTGTAACCCTTTCCAAGAAATGATGCTTCGTTTCAATCACGCAGCATCATTTGAAAAGAGGTCTGAAATTCATCAAACTTATGTACTTATATAAAATCTTAGGTTTCGAATAGAGAAAGTAATGATGGGGTTTAGGGCTTCAATTAAGGTTGACCAGTCGAACTTTAAGGCAAAATTCCAACTAGCGGTTGGGTGCAAATCAAAAGAAGAAATTTGGGTTGGGAAGAGTTCGAGAAGAAGTGTAAATAGTAAAAATATATGTATTGAATTAGAAAAAAATATTCGAACGTGGGTTCTTGAATTAGTTTTTTTTTTCTTTTTTCTACATTGCCCTTACAATAAGAGAAATTTGTATTAGAAGAATATTAAAAAACTAACTTGTTAGGGATATGTAGGTATAGTTTAGGTAGACTAAATATGTGAGTTCCCTTATTGACCTGTAGGTTCACACCAAATTGGGTTTTGGCCTTTATAATAGTAATAGATACACTCTATTTAGATAATATCTACAGATATTTACAAACAGAACTTGCAATAAGCAGTAATCTTAAATATTTTTTAACACACACACACATACTTTTTTCTAAAAAAATTTACCTTTATACTAGTTAAGGGGAAACTTGGGGGAAGCTAGATCTTGGTAGGAATTACCAACTTGGGGTAATCAAAAAAGTTTTGGTCAAATTTTTTACTTTTTAGATTCATCTGGTTATGAGTAATAAAAAAAAGTTTAAAAAAAAAAAAAGCATTACCAAGTGTCAAGTCTTGATCGCTGGCAGCTATCTCTAAAATATCTGTCCCACAAAGCAAAGATAGCGGCAGGGTTAACCATTGACATATCAAGGACCTCCTGTGTATAGCATTCTCCTCATCCTGTAAACAATTTGAGGTAAGTCATGCTAAGCATCTATTTAAATTTTGACGGATGGCAGTTCTAAAAATTATGAACAACTTTAGATTGAATTGTATCTAGAACATAGAAGCCAATTTTGAGAATGGAATTGCAGAAGAAAGGAAAGCAGGGAAAAAGAGAAAAATGCAGTAATGGCACAGAAGCAGGGAATTTTCACTAGAACAGTGAAGTCTTTACATATAAATATATATATACACATATATATATAACAAAGAATTGAGGCAAGATCGTATATCCTTAAGAAATGTGCATGTTATAAATATACCCTGTATGGAAAATAACACATGAGAACTCTGATTTCTTGTCAGTATTAAAAAAAACACAATAAGGAGAAAGAAAAGAAAAACATGTATTCAGTCACACAAATAGGCGCCATTTTTATGGATCAACAACTATGAAATAACAACTGAGATATTAACATCTTGTGGCTGTTGATAGGAACACTATTACATAGATGTAAACCCAGTCAGAAGAATGGTCCCCAGATTCACTAGACCAAACCATTGGGTCAAACAGTCAAACCAAGACATCATAAAAATAAATTAAACAAAATAATTCGACTAGAGATTAGCATGAAAATAGTTGAGATGTCATAGAGAAAATCAAATTATGGTAGTTCATCATATGATTACCATAAAGTCTCTAAATACTCAGCAGACAGGCATAATCCTGTCATTTCACCAATACCCTCGGCAGGAGCAAGATCCATTCTTGAAATGATGGAAGCGACTTGCATCCCTAAGTATAATTTCATGGTTGACGATTCTAGAAATGTAAGTAATGGCACTGTGGCAATCACCACAGACACGCAAGTTCTTGGTGATCCTAATGGGCATCCCAGGAGCAGATGTGAGGATGCCATAGGCAAGAGCTAATTTTTCACTATGTTCAAAAAGAAGATCGCCTTTCTCTTCATCATCTACGTCATGTAGAGCAAAGCTTGTCTCAGGAACATAGCCAAGGGCTTTGATGCGATGAATCAAGTCTGCGAGTACATTATAAATTTGTTGAGACAATGGATGTGATCTGTCCCCCACATAAAAGGTCAATGTGCCTTTTTTTCCTTGGACCCAACTACAGCCAGGTCTCTTCTTGATCCTCGTATACTTCATCAAAGACCTAATCCTCGCCACATCTTTCCATCGCCTGGCATTAGCATATAGGTTTGAGAGTAGAGTATACGATCCATCATTGTCTGACTCCAATTCTAACAATTTATTTGCAGCATATTCGCCAAGTTCCACGTTGGCATGAGTTCGGGAAGCACTTAGCAATGCCACCCATACTACTGGGCTTGGTTCCATAGGCATGCCTTCTATCAGTTTCATAGCTTCATTCAAACGACCAGCACGACCCAACAGGTCAACCATGCAAGCATAGTGTTCTACACCAGGAACAACCCCAAATTCTGTGTTCATGCTGTTAAAGTATTTAATTCCTTGATCTATCATTCCCGAGTGACTGCATGCGTAGAGCACAACAACAAAAGTTACACCATCAGGCACCAGACCTGCCCTTCTCATCTCATCAAAAACTTGGAGCGCCTCTTCACCACGACCATGCATCCCATATCCTGCCATTAAGGATGTCCAAGAGACAGCATTTCTACGATACATGTTTTCAAACACAATGTGAGCAGTATCAACATCTCCAGATTTGGCATACATGTCGATTAGGCAGTTGGCTACAAACAGCATCACAGACTCATAACGGTTGCGTAATACATAAGCATGAATTTGCCTACCAAATCTTAGAGCTGCGAGACGAGCACATGCCATCAAAGCACATGATATAGTAAATGCATTTGGCACTACATGATTATCCTGGTTCAGCAAGCTGGAGAAAAGTTCCAATGCGTCATTTGCATCCCCTTGCTGGGCATATCCGCCAATCATAACTGTCCAGGTCACAACATTCCTTTTCTTTGGAGCAGTGGAGTCAAACATAGTGCGAGCAACTTTGGTACTTTTGCATTTAGAATACATGTCAATCAGACCATTGATCAGCATCAATTCATCCCCCGGATCAGTACTATGTAAATTAAGAATACGTTTGATGGAATAACAGTGAGTCTCCTTCCCTTGAACCAATGCACCAACAGAGGCACAACCAGACAGAAGAGACACAAGAGTAACAACATTAGGCTCTGACCCACAAAGTCGCATTTGCCGGAACACATTAAGCGCTTCATGGCCATGACCCCTCTGGGCATAACCCGCAATTACAGCACTCCATGTCACAACATTCAACTCAATATCCCCCTCCCGCATTTTCTCAAATAAACTTAGAGCTTCCTCACATCTACCAATTTGCGAATAGCCAGAAACCATTGCATTCCAAGAAACCACATCCTTCACCTCCATTTGCACAAAAACCTTGTTTGCTTTGTCCATAAATCCACACTTTGCATACATGTCTAGGATGGCATTTTCCACGAACAAATCCTGGAAGTGGTTATTCCGAACCGCATAACCATGAACCTGCTTACCCCGCAGACAAGCCCCAACAGAAGCACAAGCAGGAAGGATATTAACAAGGCTAACAGCATCAGCACAAAACCCAAAACCAGAATCCAAATTCATCCTATCAAACATCTCAAGTGCAGTCCTAGGATCCCCATTCTGCACGTAAGCAGCCACAATCGAGTTCCACGATACCAAATCGCCGATACCTCTCCTCGACAATTCATCAAACATCTGCTGTGCATCGTCCAGGGCACCACAACGACCGTACATTGCAACCATGGCATTGCAAACATACACGTTGGACTCAAACCCCTCTGCACACGCAACGGCGTGTACCGAGGCGCCCCGACGAAATGAGGGGAGCTCGCCACAGGCCTTGAGAACAAAAGGGTAAGTGTAGCCGTCGGGCTTCCACCCGAGCCTGCGCATCCGCCGGTAGAGACCGAGCACGCCGTTGAGAAAACCGAGACGGACGTCTCTCTTTATGAGAGCGTTCCACCAAAACACGGCGGACGGGGAGGGCGGGAGGCGCTCGAGGGCTGCAAGCAAGGGCGGAGGCATGAAGGGGCCAGGGGGGCTGCTGACCCCTCTGGTTTTTTATTTTTTTTTTATTTTTATTTTTTTAATAATTACAAAATATGGCCACTTTAAAATATATTATTGCCCGCGTTGTTCCTACTCCGACCCCAATATAAAAGAGATTGAAGTCTAAAATATTCCATTCCCACCGAACAAACCCTAGCGCAGTAGCTCACCGAACGCACGAACCCTCGCCAGTCGCCGCTGCAGCCTGGAGTGGAGATTACTCACCGAACGCACGAAACCCTCACCGCCGCAGCCCACAACGCTGCTGATCTCCTCGCCGGCGCTGCTGGATCTCACGGTTCTCACCCTCGCCGCCTCGCGCCTGGTACACCTTACTCAGCTTGATTTTTGTTTCGTTGTAGACTGTTTCTCTGTTTGATTGTTTCACACTTTCATTTTTTTATTTTTGTTTTTGTTTCACTTTCAGGCCACTGCCTCACCTGGTAGTATGCCTCCTAATAGATATTATCCTATCCCATGTTTGGACAGAGATATGTTTGGTGCAGAGACAAAGGATAAATACAGCTTAAACATTCTTTCAATTTAAGTCAAGAATTCTCTTTCCTTCAGAAATTCCTAAATAATTTCTTGAGCAATGTCCATGGTAATAAATTAAGAATTTAAAAATCAAAATTGAACTTTAAATTAGTGTTTTGATTGTGGGACTGTTATGGCAGGGATAATTTGAATAATTTGAATAATAGCAAGAACAAAGCGACAATGGCGGGAATAATTTGAATAAAAGCAAGCGATAAAAAATTTGTAAAAAGTCCATTCTAAAAATAAGTTTAGTTTTAACACAACCACATCCATTTACCTATTTTAGGAAGAAAATAAATGTTACATTTTGTAAATTATCGCCACCATCGTATCCACATAAACACGTTACATTTCATAAATTATCATCTCATCCACCACCCCCTACCACCATATCCCCATATCTCATCCCTTGACACCAACTCAAGAATTTCGACCCTAATTATCGAACCCACGACCCTAGACCCTTGAACCTTCAAAACCCCAACCTCAAATCTCTAAACTCTTAAACTCAATCGAAATCTGAACTAACCAGATTTTTAAAAGAGGGTAACTCCTATATCTATAAGTTCTCTCTTCAAGAGGTTAGTTGAAAACTACTCTTGAATGAGAAAAATTCAAAAAAAAATTCAAAAAAATAAAAAAAAATATTTACATTAGATACAATATTTAGTGTTGTAATTTTTTTTACTTTATGTGAATATTATAATAGTTTTTATAAAATAATTAAGCAAGCTAAAGAAGTTTCAACAGATATGCCAAGTTTCTTCAAGCTTCTTAGGAAATAGCTAAGTAATGACGAAAAACTAAAAGAAATAAGACAAAAAGTTCATATAATTTCTAAAATTTCACATAAAGTAAAAAACATTTTAGGACTTAAGATAGATGAGGATTATTAAGTATTGTAATTGTTTTTTTTTTATGTAAAGCCCAATATATGAAAGTTTTAGTAATTGTCAGTTTGAGTAGATAGTGATGTTTTATTTATTAATTATTTGCCATTTTATTTATTTTTATAAGCTTATTTATTTATGCAGGTACCCACCAACCACCACAGGTTACACATCAAAAATGGTATATTCAAATTAATCTTATAACTAATAAAAAATATACTATTAAAAATGCTATCACTTTAGTTGCTAATGGAGCTGATATGAATTGTGTACAATAAGGTATTGTTTCCACACAATACTTTAAAAAAATTACACAATTTTTAACTGCAGCTAGCGGTACTCGTATGAAAATACAATACAAGCTACTTGTAGTGTTTATTTATAACCAAGGTGTCTGCTTACCAGCAGTCTTCCTTTTGGTACAAAATTTGCAACAATAAATTATTTTAGGATTCTCATTTCTTAACCTATTGATGCCTATCAGTAAAATTAATTCAAAAGAAATTTATAGTTATAAAGGTAATGATGTTTATTTTTCCTTTATAACTAATCCTAAAACTAAAACTCTTAATGAAATTAAAATTTTAATTTTACTTAAAGAAAATCATTTAAATTCATTATGAAAAATTTTTTTTATAATAAATATAAACCAACAATTTCAATATCCTAATCTTCAACAGAATATTAAAAATGTTAAGCATCAGTTAACTACTGAAATATGTAGTAATTTACCACATGCTTCTTGGAATAGAAAGAAGCATATAGTGCCTATTCCTTATAAACCATGATTTGATGAAGCTCAAATCCTTACAAAAGCAAGATCTAGTCAGCTGAAATCTGATTATCTGGAAATGTGCAAGAAGGAGATTCAAGATCTTTTTGACAAAAACATAATCAGGAAAAGTTACTCTCCATATAACTGTACAATTTTTTATATAAATAAAAATGCTGAGATAGAACGTGGAACACAAAAGCTTGTAATTAATTACAAACTTTTGAATGACAAATTACAATGGATAAGATATCCAATACCTAATAGGAAGGATCTTTTAGATCGTCTTCAATCTGCATCTATCTTCTCTAAATTTGATTTAAAGTCAAGTCTTTGGCAAATACAGATCAAAGAAGAAGATCGATATAAAACTGCATTTGTTGTTCCCTTTGGTCATTATGAATGGAATGTAATGCCCTTTGGCCTTAAAAATGCACCATTTGAATTTCAGAATATTATGAATGATATATTCACACCTTATTCTGAATTTTGTATTGTTTATATATATGATATTCTTATTTATTCATCATCTATAGATCAACACTTTAAACATTTTAAAATTTTTAAAAACCTATTATGTACATCTTAAAACTAGGGTACCATTATACCCATTGATTGTAGTATTGAGTTTGCCTCTAAATTTCTTGATGAATTAAAAGACAATACCCAACTGCAAAGATTTTTAAGGAGTCTTAATTATATTTTTGACTTCTATCAGTACTTAGCCTAAGATGCAGCTATTCTGCATACTAGGTTAATTAAAAATTCTTCTCTTTGGAGTGATGCTGACACTATAACTGTATCTAAGTTGGTGGTTGGTGGGTGCATGAATAAATAAATAAATTTATAAAAAAAATTAAAATAACAAATAATTAATAAATAAAACATCACTATCCACTGAACTGACAATTACTAAAACTTTCATATATTGGGTTTTACATAAAAAAAAATAAAAAATCACAATGCTTAATTATTCTCATCTATTTTAAATCTTAAAATGTTTTTTACTTTTTGTAAAATTTTAGAAATTATAACAATTTTTTGTCTTATTTCTTCTAGTTTTTTGTCATTACTTAGCGGTTTCTGAAGAAGCTTGAAGAAGTTTAGCATGTCTGTTGAAACTTCTTTCGCTTACTTAATTATTTAATAAAATTGTTATAATATTCACATAAAATAAAAAAAACTACAACACTAGACATTGTATCTAATGTAAATATTTTTTTTATATTTTTTAAAAAAAAATTTTTGAACCTTCCTCATTCAAGAGTAGTTTCTAACTAATCTCTTGAAGAGAGAATTTATAGGTATAGGAGTTATCCTGATTCGAAAATCTGATCCGTTCAGATTTTAATTGAATTTTTATCTCAACAAAGCTCTTTTCATCTTTCGACTTGACAATATTAATTTTTCTGTCTTTAAGAAGCTGTTTCATAACAGTTATCTTATCAAAACCTGCACATTAAAATAGTATAAATTAAAATATATTAAAAATATATATGATTAATATACCATTTAAGAATACGTTAAGCTGTGCCTGATTGTTTTTTTTTTTTTGAAAAACAGTCTAAGGGCGGCTGCCATTCCACCAACTTTGGCCATCTATGTAGAAAAAAAAAACACTATCAAAACAAAAAAAAATAATATACATATATATGATACCAGCGGCTGAGCCAAACGCAATGCGTGTGTGCAACTCGAATTAATTTAAAATATATTAAAATATATAAAATTATTTGATATATTAAAATTCAATTTAATAAACAAATTTTATTTTTAAAAAGTAAAATATATGAAAAATAATTCATCCAATGATTTTTTAAAATATATTTTTAAAATAAACTTTTTTACGGTATAAAACAAATGTAGTACTTTTTTCCTAGACTTAGGTATGTAGTTTAATAATTATGCGTTTTGTTTGTTTACTATATGACCTTTTTTTTTAATTTGTGAGAATTCATGTACGGTTAGCGAAGAAAATAAGGTTGAAAATATTGGCTAATTGAATTCTTTTTTATTTTTAATGTAAGAACTATTCGTGTTTTTAAAAGAAATTAGTAATTAGTTTTTTAAAAAAATAATAAGAAAATGAAGATTTTTTTTAGTTTTTTTAAAAACTGTAATATTTTATTTTTGAATTTAAGTTGAACACTCAATTTGTTGCCCGACCTATAATAAATTACTTTTTAACAATTTAAGCAGTTTTATTTAGAAAATTTGCTTATATTATGTTTACAAAATATCACTTTTTTAGTACTTCAATTAAAGTTTAGAGACTGTTTTCCAATTATAAAAATAGAAAATTTAAAATATTTTGAACAAAATAGTACAAATAAGGAAAATAAATTTAATAAAATATATCTGAATAAATGCATAATCCAATATCTTTTTTAATTTTGAGAAACATATAATAAATACAATTTAAAATCAATATTAACAATAAAAGTAGCCTAATAAAAAAAAAAAAAGAAGAGCAAAGAGAGGGGAAATGAATAAAAAGTAAAAGATGACAATACAACATGACATAGAGAGAGTGAAAGTGAATGCACAGTGGGTATCATCTCCAATCGTTGCAGCAATCAATGGAGTCCAGACCGAAACCCCGACCACTCCTCAACCTCCCCCTCCCGCACACAAACGCGGCCGAAAAATTTACACAATTTGTTTTTTTTTTTTTTAATTTACAGGATCTGCCCTAGTTTTCATATAAGCTAAATTTTATATGACTAATTTTTTGGTCTCTCACGAAGCCTCATAACTTACTTACCTATGTTCTCTCAACCCGATAAAAATTTTAATCCAGCACACAACTATAATTTTCACTTGAAATCAATCAATGATTTCAAGTGGGGGAAATGAATCAGCGGAAACCAGAGGAGAAGAAGAAATGATATAAACACTGAACCAGTGGAGAAGAAGAAACGATATGCTCGGTCGGTGATGAAGACTGAAATTGCTCGGTGCCTTAGGTGATGAAGACTAAAAATACTCGGTGCCGTCGGTGATGAAGAATGAATGGGTGGAATGAGAGGAAATGGAGGAATGAGTTTATACTTTATATACTAAATCTGTCATATTGCAACTGGGAGAAATGAGAGGAAATGGGAGAAAAGAGTTTATATTTTATATACTAAATCTGTTAGGTTACAGGTGACTGAAAATGCTTGGTCGTTAGAATACAGGCGAATTCGGCCGTTGATGGCGAGCAACCTTCTATTGTTATTGATGCATTACAAGTAATGAAAATGATGAGAAAATAAATGCACGCCCAAAATTGATGAGTATACCTAATGAAATATAAAAATATTAATAAAATTGCTTATTATACTCAATATTTGTGTTACAATATTTATACATGGAATAAAACTATTTGTACATTTAGTTTTTTTTTCAATGTAAAATATTTTTTAATAAAATAATTTACCTATTTTTTAATATTTGGTTAAGATAAAATTAATGTACAATATTTTTTTACTAAAATATTTTCTTTAACCAAAATTGATTTTCAAGGGCATAAGTTATTTTACGATAGTGGTGCTAAAATTAATGTATAATATTTTTTTAGTAAAATATTTTACTTGACCAAAATTGATTTACATTGGGTAAGTCATTTTTCGGTAGTGGTGCTAGTAGTGTCGATGAAGGCGATGGAGAGAGTGGTGGTCCCGGGTTCCTACGATTCAGAGTTGTGGTTTAGGGTTCAAGGGTCGAAGGTCGGGGTTTGGGGTCGGGAGCCCAAGCTCTAAGGGGGTTGGGGGTCGAGATTTAGGTTTCGAGAGTTGAGAGATTGGGGTCCAAAAGCCCAAGGTCGGGTAGGGGGGCCGGGGTATAGGGCTTGGGGGTCGAGATTTTAGGGGTCGAATATCGGGGGCACGGGGCGTGGCCCTGGGTGGATCTCACTTTACTTTCCTTTTTTTTGTAAATTAATTTTTTTAAAAATAATTTTCAATTGAAACAAAAGAAGCCTGAAATATTAATAGTTTTATTCAACATTCATTTTGAAGTTCCCAACATTAATTTTTTGACCTTAGATCTCTCATTTTCACTTTGCAATTAGGTTAGTGGATCTCACTTTAAAGTAAACTATGGTTATTGGCACACGTGTGTGCAATGTTTAATTTATTATCACTAAAATATTAAATTATAAATTTTTTTAAAGAGAAAAGAGCGAGAATGTGAAGTTTATTAAAGCTAATATTGATGTTGTAAAGCTTATTTTATAATTTTGTATCATCAAAATTATAAAATAAAATGAGTTGTGAAAGAAAGCTTGTTAGTGACATTTTGGATATAAAAAAGTCTACATTATTTTAATTTTAGAGAACAACAAATAAGTACTTTTTCTTAATATAAACTAGCGATCGCAGACATGTGCAAATTAATTATGTAAATATTAAAATAAATAAAGTAATAAAAATAATGTTAAAAATAATAAGAGAGAAGATTTAAAGGGCATTTTTGTCTAATATAAAAGTCTACACAGTTTTAAAAAAAAGTTACACCAAATATGTATTATTTTTTAATAGAATAGTATAAAATATAAATGTCAAAGATTTAAAACAATATTTTAAATAAAAAATATATAAAATATCAAGTATATTTGGTCTAGTATTTATACTTTTTTTTTTAATTTTTAGTAAAAGTTTGTTACCATTAGCCCCATGTAAGTATAATTTTAAAATTCTTCTCAACGTTTGGGATAAAAAAAGTAAAACATTTTAACTAAAATTTTAAAACAAAAAAAGTCACTTTAATAGGTTTTTTAAATTTTTTTAGTATTTAGTGGACTATTTTAACTTTTAACTCAAATGGACATACTTTTAAGACTCTTCTAATTATGAAAAACCAAAAAAATAAAAAAATTCATAAAGAAAAAAACCCTCTAAAAAATTCAATTAGACTTTTTAGACCAAACAAAGGCTAAGTTAATCAAATAAAAATATAAACGTTTTGCATACTGGGTTGACATTGAAAATTTCAGAACCCAAAGCGAGTTTGAGATGAAACCTCAATAAATTTTAAGATAAAATTTAAAATTAATTATATAAATTTAAGAAAACTAAATATGTTTGTAGCCGTATATCAACAAAATTAAATTTTAAAAAAAAATTTAAATACAACTATAATATCCTGGTATCCCATATCGGAAAGAGAAATGGAGTTCTTGGGTTATAAAAGAAAAATCGTGGACTCTTATACAGCAACGAGGCATTTTCCTAGGTGGTAGAGACCCTAACAGAACTTTGTAGTTAAGCGTACTTGGACAGGAGCAATGTAAGGATGGGTGACCTTAGCCAAACTCATTTTTACATCCTTTTACATAAAAAATGAATATTATTATGTGCTTAATGCGAAAGTTAGATTCTTTGTTACGAAAACTTCATGGCCTTATGTATGTCATAATGCATTGAAAATAGTTGATTATGTAAGAATCTTAAGATATGAGAATCTCGAGATATGATCTATAAACTTCAATACATTGAACTAGAGAATAAGAGGGTTGATCTGCATGTAGTGATGATAAGGAGAAAACCAACCTCTTAGTGAGCTTCGAGGTATGGCTTTGCCTTCTGGGCAAGAACATATTCTTAATAAGGTTGCTTGATAGGGAGTTTGCCGAAAAACTCCTCAAAAGGTTAAGTCATATCTCCTAGGAGAGAAGGAGAGTTATAAGCAATATATAGAGAGAGAGTTTGATTTGATAGTCAAATTGTGTGATGTCTTCCTTATATATGAGGGTTAAAGTTGACTTTGGGACGTTATCATGGGCAATCTCATCAGGCCCTACCCTCTCTATTAGGCAAGACATCTTTATGCACCCATTATTATGGAAATGTGGAGTGCTTTATTAGTTTTGTTAGGGATTAGACTTACTAATCATATCATTTTTAATTATTGTGCAACCAACTTTCATGTCTCGGTTCGGTAGGAGCCTAGCTCGGTTCGATCAATATCTTGGCTTTAGCCCAATTTTTTGATGTTCGACCATTTCTTGTCTTTGATTTGAATGTTGGGTTCGACTCATTCTAGATGGGCCCAACTTATAGTTCTACTCTGGTCCCCCTTCAAGAGAGAAGAAGTTTCGAGATAAAAGATCACATACCGCATGCGAACCTTGCCCCAAAAGCATGCCAGCCAGTAGCCGCAAACTAGTAGAACTTCCATCAATGATTGCATGGCATCGAAATGTTTACCCATCCATCAGTATGGCCCATTGCCGCTCCGCTAAAATGGATTAAACTTCAAGAACAAGGTAAATAAATCAACTTAAGAGTAATTTTTTTACACAAATAGATGCTGAGGATTTTTTCTGATTTATAATCCAAACCCAAACCCAAACCAATAGCATGAATATAATGTTACTCTATCATGTCAATGCTTAACTGTCTATTGTATTGCAATCGTTATTCTGTACTATTGTAGACACCCCAATTTGACCATGTCCAATCTTAGACGAATTCGATGATGAAAACAGATGGATTAGTGCCTTCGTATGATCCTTGGGAAGTGATCCAAGCTCGGTATTTGAACCCGAAACTTTTGAACCAATGAAATTTTGTTAAACCATCGAAACTTGCTGCCCAAGTAAGGCGACCGCCAACTTACGTTGTGGCGCCCGTCATAGAACTTTGTGGAAACCCTAGCCAAAAGTGGCGATCACCACATACCATCATGGCGACCGCCAACTCTCATTGTGGCGACTGTCATAGAACTTTGTGGAACCTTCCAAAAATATGGTGACCGCCAACTTGCATTGTGGCGATTGCCAACTCCAAATGGCCTGGCGTGTCCCAAAATGTGGCAACACCTCATTAGTTAAAGAATTCTATAAATAACGTACCACAGCGTACGTTTTCAGTACGAATTTTGAGTGAGAGAGACTCTGTCGATACACCGAACGATCTCAAGCCCTGATGCCGAAATCCTGTCGAAATACCGAGTTTCGAACCTCTAATAACTACATTAAAACCTACATTGCTTGGATCACCACCCGAGGATTGGCACGCCGATGCACATTCCACAACTTGAGGATTTCCTCGGCAATCTAGGTACTCTATTTAGATCCCCGATCTTTCTAAACTCCACTTTCTCTCTTTTAGAGTGATCGGGTTAATTGTCAATTTTAATTTGCACATTTTCTTTATTTATGTAGTTAACATTGTTTATTACTTAATTTATTTCGTTGAATTTAGTCTTTTAAATTAATTCCTTAAGTCACACCCCACACTAAGCACATTGTCTTTTTATTTATTTACTTATTTACTTATTAAATGGTGCTAACATATTTTAGAAATTACAACTTAATAATGCTGTTAATTATTGTAATAATACACCTACATTTATGTGAATGTAGTAATTAATACTATATTTCACATAAATAGTTGTATGCTAAATAGTTGTTTTTAATTTCTTTTATCTTTCTAGTATTAGTTTAATTGTTTTTACTAGCATTTATTTTCATTTTCTTTTCTTTTCTTATAATGTTAATGTCATTTTCTTTTTAGTATTAGTTTAATTTTCTAGTATTTATTTCATGTAGTTGTTCTAATTTACTCTTAATACTAGTCTAGTTCATTTTCTTTTCTTGAAACAATAGTGTTTCATTTTATTTTAGTATTTTCTTTTTAACTTTTATTTTTCTTTTAGTATTAGTTTAATATTTCTCAATTAGTATTTATTTTTTATTTTCTTTTTTAGTAGTGTAATTTTTTTTTCTAGCATCTTATTTTCTTTCCTATAATATAGTTTTATTTTATTTTATTTTCTCTTAATGCTAATTTATTTTTCTCTTTATTAGTGTATGGCTCCTTCTTTATTTTTTTAGCTCTATTTTTTCATAATTTTATTTTATCTTTCTTTTTCTTTCTTTTTCATTAACCATAAAAATCATAAAAAATCTTTAAATCACATCCTTATTTTTGAAATGTAATTCTCTTTTCTTTTGCTTTCTTTTTCTTTTGTTTTAAATATAAAATATGAATAGTTA
>JAOTRH010000016.1:11961272-11987728 GCA_034768845.1 Heliamphora exappendiculata | reverse complement strand
ATAACTCCAAAGGAAAGGTTTTGGTGACTCGGGAGTTAAAGGTACAAAAATGGAAGTGTTAGGTTTCTATTCTCGCCCAAGCAAACGGTTGGCCTCTACTCGTGATCTTTAGTTTATGCTCAAATTTAAATAGATTTCAAGTACTGATTAATTAATCACTTAGCCATGTATTGTGAGGAAAGTGAGTGATGAACAGATAAAATAAACTGTTGATAAAATAAACATAAAGCATAAACGTAAAGAAACGGCTAATCACTCAAACTAGTAAGCTACTAAGTAAGGAAGTACCATATTTCCAATATCTAAAATGGTTTTAGGAAACTTTTCAAAACTGGATACTTTTCAAAAATAATTTAAGTAATTTGCTAAAAATAGGACTTTCCAAAAGGGGTGAATTCCAAAAAGGAAATTTTTTGACAGGGAAACTTTCTATGAGCATCTTGAAAGAAATTCAGATCATGGGAGAACCTTGGAAATAAGAGAAATTTGGAAGGTTTTAGGAGGTTCATGAATAAGTTGAAAAGTTTTGCAGTAGTTTTGAGACTTCTTGAATAATCCAGAAGGTCTTGAGTAGTCTAGATAGTTATAGAGAACTTCGTAGTGTACTTGATTAATGTAGAAACATCTAAGATGGAAAGAGTCCTAGATATTTCTTTGGATCTTTCTAGGGTCTTAATTGCAACTATTGGATTGAAGGGAACCTAGCCATCCATTAAAAATATGAAAGGCTACATAAAGGGGTGAGACCTAATTTGTGGGGATAGATAGAGATGAAGAGTGATAACAGAGCTTGAGAGCTCTTGAGAGATTGTAACCTTGCAAAAGTCTTGGACATATATTGTTGTATGGTGAATGTTTGCTTGCCTAACTTTTTGTGCCTTGTGAGTTTATGTGAGAAACCTCTTAAGTTGCCTTGGTTCCACATGGTGTGCAAGCAGGTGAAAATCTTAGCTCATGACAGTTGGTATTAGAGCTAAGGTTGCAAGAGTGTGTAAGCTTGTCAGAGGTGTATATTATTACTTTTGCCGATGATGATGTCGTGACCTGATTAAGCCAAATTTAACGGGGAAGTAGCCCCCAATATGTAAGCTTTGATTGCGATCAGTGCATGACTTGATGGAATGGAGGAGATCCTGGCAGTTTGGCTTACTAGGTTGGAGGAGGCGTTAGTTGCCATTGTTAAGTTCAAGATCCATGTTGAAGATTTATTCTTATTTTACTAGTCTTATCTCTCGGGTGGAGGACCTCGAGGAGAAGGTAGACTCCTTAAAGGAAAGGATCAACTCCTTTATGGCCAAAATCGTGGTGGCAAACAGTCATCTTCAAAAGAAGCCCTTGAGATGAGAGTTGCTAGCTTGGATACAGAATTAGAGCTGTGTAATAAGGCTATTGTTGCTGAGAAGAGTTTGGAAATGGCTACGCCGAAGGAAAAAGCTTGTGTTCGACGACTATTGAGCTATGGTGGTGCATGAATGCGCAGGATATAGACAACTTCATGTGGAATATGAAGAGATACTTTGAAAAACTTAATGTTGAGGATGAGGATCAAAAACTACAAATAACCACTATGTACCTCAGAGACACGACAATGCTTTGGTGGAGGAGACGTTATGTTGACATAGAACAAGGCTAGTGCAATCTAGATACTTGGGCAAAGTTCAAGAAGGAACTTAGAAAACACTTATACCCAGAGAATGTAATAGTACCAAGCCTATGGAAAACTCCAAAGTTCAGGCAAGAGGGCTCATTACGCAAGTACGTAAAAAAGTACTTACTGTTTGAAATCCATGATATTCTTGAAAGGGAGATATTATGTGGCTTCATGGATGGGTTGCAACCTTGGGCAACGTGTGAGTTGCAAAGGTAAGTAGTGAAGGACGTGGCCTTGATGCCTTGCCACAAGCAAAAAAGTTAGTGGACCTCGGAATACTAGGAAAGCCCAAGAATGTGAGGAATAACCATGATAAGCCCAAGATTGTGTCCAAAAAGGATAATGCTCCGTGCTCTAGAAGAAGTCACAGAAAGGCTTCAATGGTGAGAGTTCTTCGGAGAAAGGAGTTCAACTTGGGAGCTTCAACATTTTAGAGCAATATCCAAGAAAAACGAGATAAAGTAAGAGCTTAGATGCATCATGTGCAAGTGTGTAACGATTTGTTGTACATAGGTGAAGGTGAATGGTTACCTTTAATGGTGTTGATCGACATAGGAGCCACCCATATTTTTGTTACCATAGAGAAGGCTAATGGTTGGGCCTAAAATTGAAGTAGAACAAGGGTTGGTCCAAGCCGGTGAGTATAGAGGCAAAACTGCTCCAAGGGGTTGTAAGCAATGTTGACATATCCCTTAAGAGATGGTTCGACTAGGAGGAATTCTAAGTCATTGAGAGGAATGACCATCTTATGATTCTTGGGATGGACTTTATGTAGAAGGCAAATGCAATGCCCGTTCCACACATGGCATTGATGATTATATTCTCGGGTGAGGTACCGTGTGACATCTCATTGGTGGTGAGGAGTCAATTACTTAAGGAAAAGTCACATACGATTGTGCAAAAAGGAGAGAACACCAGGGGCAAGGATGTTTAGGCTTTACCAAGTTTCAACTACTTTTAGGGTTGGAGGTCCTATTAGGATGTTTTGCGCGGATATACCTTAGCATGATGAGGGGGTCAGGGGTTGGGTGGGGGAAAGTGTGATGAGGCTAGCTACAAGGCTTAAAAAGGTTTGCAAAGGGCTCTTTGAATATCTTGGAAGAAGTCTAGAACATGAGAGAAACTTTGGCAAGTGAAATGCTTTTACATAGCCCGAAAAGTTCTTGAATAATTTGAAAAGGTCTTGAACAGTTTAGAGATCTTGAACCATTCAGTTGTGAAATAATCTAGAAAGTTATAGAGAACAATGCAATTTAGTAGATTAGTGTAAAAAGTTCTAGAGTGTATCGGAGATCTCAGGAATCCTAGATATTTCTTAAGATTTTTCTAGAGTTTTAATTGTAACCATTGGATTAAAATGATCTTAGCCATCAATGGAGAAGGTGGACGACTACATCAGCAGGTGAGACCTCATTTATGAGGATATATAATAAATGAAGAGTAAAAAGGGTTAGCTTGAGAGCTAGAGATTGGACCCTAATAAAAAGCCTTGTACACATATTCTTGTATAATGAATCTTTTCTTAACTTTTATATGCCTAGTTTGTGACAAACCTCTTGGGTGCGAGGTGAATGCACCAAGTCCTTGGCAAGGTTGGTGCTAAGGTTTTAGATAGCGGTGTGAAGATTTGAATCGGTGTTGGTGGTATCGATCATGTATTGGTCATTATCAAACAATATCGGCCAATATATTTTTTTATTAAATATTATCGATCGATTTTTAAATGTTGATTGACACAGTGGAAAGTAAGGTTTACTTGCGTATGTTGCATATGTTGGAAGCAAACTGCCAAGATCATTGATTTGTAAACAATTTTTCGAAAAATAAAAACTGGACGGGTAATTGCCTAAACGAGCTCCAGATAAGAACTTTTTGATGTCGAACGATAAAAAATAAAACCAGTGCCACCACAGTTAATTCAGATGAATACCTTTTGGTCAATTCTCCAACTACGAATTTTGATCTCTCGAGTTGAAGCTCCGGTTAGACCTTCTATTGTATTCCCGATGCGATTTCCGAATGTAATGTAGGCTATTAACCTCCGATAACTGAAACCGGCAGAATCTAGATAACTTTAGTCTTGAAAGACAACTTATGAATTTGGTTCAGCTTACCTGCATATTCCCGATATCCGCCAATTAAATTTAATTACTAATAATTTAATTTAATCGGTATCTTTAAAATTCTTTAAGTCTTTCCGCTTAACTTATTTGATCGTCGGATAATTAAATCCACCTGCAAGGTTTGGCTCGGTTAAAACTTATAAGTTTTCTTAAGAGGGTATCGTCAATCCTGAACAATCGGGACGTAGATTCCGTCAATAATTAATAAGAATATATAAAACTTATATACATTATGTACGCAGTTTAAAAGAATATAAATGCAAGATATGTATATATTCTGGTTTTATGGTCAAATAAAAACTTTGATAAGTTTCAGACTCCTGTTCAAAGATAAGCTATAATTTTTCAATCCTTTTTTGAATTAAACTTTCGGCATCTAAGTTGCATAAGGATTCTTCGACATGCAATGTTATACATATACAACGCTTTCGAGTCTTGAATATATCAGAAAACTCCATCCAAAATAGCCCCGAACCAGCACCACCACCGTCGGACCATCAGCGCTGTTGCAAGCCTCCGGTTCAGGCGGCTTTTGCCGCCTCTCCCAAACTCTGTTCTCGACACTGTTTTTTCTGAGAAATTGCTCTCGAAAAATACTATTTTTCTTTTAAAACCCTGGTTCGAAAAAAGCTCAAAAAATAACTTTCAATGGCCGCCGAAAATAGCATCGCCGCACCCCTGCGTCGCTGCCCTGTTGCCGTTGCCCGTTTGGGCTTTTTCCGTGGTGGTTTTGGTTCCTATTTTTTCTTCTTTATAACACTGATATCCTGCAATATGTTGTCTTGAAGAACGCCTCGAAAACAGTCCTAAAAAAGCTCAAAAATAGCTCGAAAACAGCCCGGTGCCGCCGCCGAAACTACCACCTGTTTGCTGCTTGTTTTTCGCCGAATTTTTTCATTGTTTTTGGACTGTTTTTTTCAGCATTGTTTACTTCTATTTTATGCTTAAAAAACTACTTAAAACCAGTCCCGAAAATGTTGCAAAAACTATTGAAAAACAGCCCGAACCACCGCTGGAAATTGCCGCCGCCGGTGATGTTTTCCTGCCAGTTTTTTTTTTTGTTGGTTTTTGAACTGTTTTGTTACTGTTTTTAATACAAAAAATCTGCAAAAAACTTACCTGAAAAATCTGTTTCAAAACCGTTGAAAAACCATCGCGATTCGTGGCCCGAAACACCCGAAACCATCACCGGTGCCGCCGGTTATGCCACCACCTATTCTTCGTGTTCTTGGATATTCGAACTTAATTTTAAATATTCTAAATAATATTTAAAAATATATAAAAGTTTTTACATCTAAAACCTATGTTCCGTAGGCTCACAACCGAATTAAAAAAGATTAAATTTTCACGGTCAACCATCATGGTTAAAAATTAATTAAATCATCATTCAACCATTCAATCAAACATGAATATAACGATGATCATAAAATCGGGATTAGAACTCCTGCAAAACAAAGTTAGCACAGTTCTAAATCTACCGGCCCATCAATAAATTGTAAACAAAAATTAAAACGGCTCTGATACTAATTGTTGGAGACAAATTGCCAAGATCATTGATTTGTAAACGACTTTTCAAAAAATAAAAATTGGACGGGCAATCGCCTAAACGGGCTCCAGATAAGAACTTTTTGATGTTAAACGATCAAAAATAAAATTCGTGCTACCACAGTTAATTCAGATGAATTTCTTTTGGTCGATTCTTCAACTACGAATTTTGATTTTTCGAGTTGAAGCTCCAGTCAAACCTTCTAATGTATTCCCGATGCGATTCTAGAACGTAGTGTGAGTTACGAACCTCCGAGAACTGAAATCGGCAGAACCTGAACAATCTTAATCTTAAAAGATAACTTATGAATTTGGTTCAGCCTACCCACATATTTGTAGAGCTACATTAGGGACCTGTGGAGTAATTATGACAGACTTCTAGTGTAATCCAGATATCTATCCAGCGGTTTCTACAAATATACAAAGCTCTTAGCGGTTTCTGTAATTATGAAAACCTTGTAGCGGTTTCTGCAATTTTCATAAAACACTAAATTATAGTTCACACTACTAAAGAACTGTAACTGCACTCTTAACCATAATCTCAAGACTAATTTGCATTGAGTTTCTGTTATTAAATGCTTAACTCATCTATCTACGTTAAGATTCCCAATACCCGCTAATTAAGTTTAATTACTGATAATTTAATTTAATCAGTATCTTTAAATTTTTCTTTAAGCCCTTCCGCTTAACTTGTTTGACCGTCGGATAATCAAATTCACCTGCAGGGTTTGGCCTGTTCAAAACTTATAAGCTTTCTTAAGGGGGTATTGTCAATCCTGAACAATCAGGACGTGGATTTCGTCAATAATTAATATTCACCATATAATTAATACCACTATTCAACTCGCTGGAACTATAAATCCATAAAAGATCGCACCCTCTAGTGAATCAAAATAACAAATATTAAATATTTACAAATAATAATTATTTCAGGATTAAGAGTATAAGCACTTATAATAACTTTGGGGTGTGAATTAATTATATAGTCAGTATAAAATTAATTACCTCAATGTGGTCCTGTTCAATACACACAAAGTGTATTAGCACAGCGAGTCAAAACAATAGACGACGTTATTATCTGTTTTCCGTAACCAAGACATGCTTACTAAAACTCTATGCTACAGTCGTACCGATGGTTTAGCTATTTCTATTTAAACTGTGAACTTAACTTATATTCTGTAAGAACCTATAATCTGGTCTTCTGTGTGCAAGTTGTACTCTACACACTAAATTAAATACTGTACAGAATAAAAGATAATCATGCATAACATTAAAGAAATGATATTGCATACATTGCTCATTAAGATTCTCATAAAATGAAAAAATAATTTTATTAAAATAAAATTAAATACTAAAATAAAAAATAAATCCATAATTTTTAGTATACAATTCTGACAATATAGGTGTTGCAGGGGCACAAGTGGGTAAAAGTTTTGATTCATGTCAAATGACTCCTCTTTTGGTAGAGGCTTTAAAGAAGAAGTTGTTAGCTCAAACAAGTAACTAAGAGTAGTGGTCAGTTCAAACATCATGAAGGAAGAAGAGGGAGGTTGACGATTGGTAGTTGGATCAGTTACTGACTCTGCTACAAGTTTATGATTATAAAGATGCTGAAGGAGGAGTACATTTAGTTAGAGAGGGGATTAGGGTGACAACCTGAGAAGTTTTTTGTTAAAGCTTTCTGTAGGTGCTCGCTAGATGATAGGAGGATAATTTTTCCACGTAGGAGTATCTAGAAGGTGATAGCCCCTTTGAAGGTGGCTTTCTTTGGCTACTCTGTTGCACATGGGAAGATTGCTATGATGACTTAATGAGGGGCCATATTTTCACTAATTGGTGTTGCACGTGCAAGGAGAATGAATCAATTTCTCATCTCTTGTTTGATTGCGATTTTGCCAAGGAATTGTGGTAATTTGTTTTGATGCCTTTTGGTGTTGTCAAGGTTTTTGAGAAAGACGTCTTCTATGTCTTGCTAGGATGGAAGGGGGTAGAGGGCCGAGAAGTAGCAAAAAAGGCATGGCTTCTAGTTCCATTGTGTTTGATGTGGTTGATTTGGTTAGAGCATAATATGAAATCTTTTGAGGGGGTCTAGCTACCAGCGTGTTGATTGATGGGTGTTGTCCTTATTTATTTGTTTAGTCAGTTATTTGATCGAGGGACATCGTTTGTGGATGATACGATTGATCTTTTGAGTTTTTATCTTTTAGCTTCGTTTGGCAAGGGCTTAAAGTTCGTTTTTTTTCCTTTTGGCTTAAAATCAAAAAATCCAAAAAAGCCTCGTTTGAGAATCCAAGGACTTTTAGCGATTTAGCCTTTTTGCCTTTTTATCTAAAATAATTATATATATATATATATATATTTAAAAATATCACAACTTTTATTATAAACATCCATTTTTTATAAAAATTATATTTTTAAAATCTACTCGTCAAAATCTATCAAACAAGATCTATGTTGAATAAAAAATTATGTAAAAATAAATTTTAAAAAATTATAACTTTTTTCTGAGTTAAAGCTTTTTTGGCTTAAAACCACTTTAAGCTAAGCTTTTTAGCTTATTGACTTTTGGCTTAAAGTCACTTATATGGTTCACCAAACGAAAATTTTGCTTATTTGGTTTAAAGTGATTTTAAGCAGAAAATTGACTTAAAGTTAGCTGCCAAACAAGCACTTCATATTGACCTTTTTTTTGGAGGGTTTTGTTCATTTACTCCTTTTGTGGGAACTTTTTGTGGTTTTTCTCCTTTATACGGGTGACATTTTTTTAATGGTTTTTTTAAAATAAATCTTAATTATAAAAAAATGTTTTGCTCTCTGTAGAACTGTTGGAACCGAATACAAAAGGAAACAATAGAACAACAATGCATGCCTCCATGAAGGTTGAAAGAACAAGCTTAGACACGAGTCAAGCATTCAAGAAGGATCATAAAGGACAAAAAGGATAGACATCTTATGAAAATATCCATGTCTCTTAACAAATATTATTGAACAAACATCAGCAAATCCCTCCTTGATCACCCTCCCACATCAGCTCTTTAGATCTACCATCACAAGTAATGGTGCTAATCATATTCTATAACTCTCTTCCTCTCCTTGTTTTGCTATTCCCACTCCTAGCAGATTTTGCATCCATCATTGGCCCGTTTTTGCTTCAATTGCTATTAGTAACTTCATAGGATCCTAGCCCTGTTTTTTCTTCAATTGATATTAATAACTTTATAGCATCCTTTCCAAACCCTTCACAAGGAATCACGAGGAATTTTCTAAGATTGTTGACCCTCTTCATCACCCATTTTGACACTTAAACCCATCGCTCAAGCTTGGAGACGAGCCCTCCGCGAACCTCCCTCGTCCATTTTCCCCTCTCATCACTTTTCCTCTTGGCTAGCACACTACAAGATGAATCTTGATCCCCACTGTTGGCAATTCTATCAGCGGCAGCCACCCTGTTTCATCCTTATTGCCCTTACAGTTAGAGCCATTGATTTAGCCTATTTGTGTTCCACAATTGACCTTTCCTTCCTATAGTATCCTGGAATGCTACCTTGGTTCTGTCCCATCCTCGCTGTGTATGGGTATGCTATTCCTAACTAAGTGCCCCCCTTCTGCTTAGATGGTTTTATCATCTTCCTTTTTAACAGGAGTCCCTTTACTCTCTTCCTTTCCATTTCCCCACTTTAGCTTTTTCCATAACTCCTTGCACCTTCTTCCCTTATCATCCTCCTCTCTATCCTTCTCCTTGTGATTGCTGTGTTACCGTAGGCCCAATGCTTCCAGAAATGGGCCTAAAAGACTCATGCCTAACTCAACCAATCTCTTTGAGCCTTAACCTTTATTATACCCAATGTGTGAAAAACCAAGACTGTTTAATCGGATCTTTCTCTGAACTGACCTGCTCGGATCTAATCCACAACTGGTGCATTTTCCACAATTTCCCTCACAGGCTAGGTTTCTCCCCCTTTAGGTCAAATGTGTCCTTAAAAATGACAATTTTCTGCCATGCCTCCCTCTTCCATCCTCCTTTGCCTTCTTGCCACTACAATGCGCTTCTCTCTCCATTTCTCCGAACTTCCCATGAAATCCAATAGATATCAGTCACATTCTTGCCTTGCCTCAGATTGATAACTCCCCTCTTCACCAAGAAACCCCCTTGATTGCCACTCTCAGTTCCAAGTCCGACCACATTGACAACATGAACCCAAACCCTGAGACTCTTTAGGAATCTTGCTCCTGCTTCCCCCCCCACCCCAATCTGCTGTTTAACTCCCTAATCTCTTTTGCTAGCCATTCTGGATCCTTGGCAACAGGAAGAAACGACTTTGGTGTCATCATCTCAAGTCTGTTCTTTCTTTCGCTTTATGTAATCTCTCTTTTCCTGAAACAAAATTCCCTGTTGTTTGGGCCTCCTTTTTTCTGTTGCTCTCTTTTCCTTTTATTTTCAATCAATAACAAGACTGTCTCCCTCTTCTCTTTTTTGTACTTCAGCCCTCATCACAATCGACAACCACCCCCCTTCATAACTTCATAATACGCCTCCACCACACCTTAGAGGCATATCATTAATCAAGCCTCTGTCTATATACTATGAAATTTTTTCAGTAATTTCAAAAATTTTGACGAGTTAAAATTTTAAATTTCCTCTCATTTTGTTTTTCTGTTTTCTTTTTTCCTGTACTGAAGGTTCAAATATACCCTAGATAAGAAGAAAAGGAGATGCTTAAAATCTAACACCATTTAAATGCTTCTGTCGACAAGAAAAGTATCTTATATTTATCATTTTTTAATAATAAATTCGAAAGCATGTGGAAAATTTACTGGATTCCGAAACTTACAATTATCAAATTGATCCATCCCTCAAGGATTCCAGTCTAGGGATCTGAAAGCTTCTTGCATCTGTTTGACAGGAATAAGATAGTTATTGTGAAAAGTTGGCAGTAGATAGTAATCATTGTTTGAAATATTTATCAATCTAAAGCAAATTATGCAATTAATATACTACACCTGAAAAAATACCTGTTTGGGAACCTGGTCAGATTGGAGTTCAGAAAATGGTGGTTAGTGATTTGTTAGTTGGTGGAATGGAATGAAATAACTAAACTAATATTTTGCATCCGTTTTCTGACTAAAATTCTCTGTAACCTCCTTTTCAAATATTGAGGATGTATGTATCTTTTTGATATCTCATGATGTTTGATGTTGGTAAATTTTGCTCATTCCCAGAATTTTCTTCTGTGTGTGTATTTTTATGATTTAGATCTTCCTCTTTATTGAGTTGTGAAAAGCAGATTGCAGGAGCTGCTGCTGCTTCTGGCCTTTCTCTTGCTGATGTTGCTGCAGAAGCAACACGTGCATCTGAAATGGTCGGGACAATGGGTGTTGCACTGTCTGTTTGCACACTGCCTGGTCAGGTTACATCAGACCGTCTGGGCCCTGGAAAGATGGAGCTTGGTCTTGGAATTGTAAGTACAACTTTGTGAATAACATTATCCCAACAGTTCTACCTAAGATGCCGAGTTTAGTCCCCATTGATGGGTGGGTGTCTGGGAGGGGTAGTGTTAGATTAGGTATAGGTCTAATCTTTGATGTTAATGGATAAATTGGCTGCCCTTAGATTTGAGCCTACAGTCTCAAGGTTAATAGGCCTAGTTTTAACCATTGAACCAGAATTCCCTGTTTCAACTTTTTCACTCACTGGGCCCGATTTAATTCTTTCATGTATCTTCTAATTGATGCCATCTGCTCCGTTTTTTCAAGTTTTGTGCTAAATATCTTATTTCGGGTACTCTTTATGGTAGTTATCTTCTCATAATTTGGATGGAACTTCCTTTTGTTTTTCTTTTCCTTTTAGCATGGGGAGCCAGGTGCTGCTGTGGCTGACCTTCAGCCTGTGGATAATGTGGTTTCTCATGTTCTTAAAGAAATACTGTCACCGGTATGGCACTATGGATATATACTTTTACGCTTCATCTTAAATCCACTTCTCTCTCTTGTACCAAAAAATAAGAAGTTCACTTCTTATCTTTTGGTTAGTCTTTGTCCTTTTTCTGTGCATGATGGTGATTGGCTCTGATTTGTATTATTTTATGACTTTGAGGGATCAAATTTGTTAATTTAAAATGTGGAGCTTTAGATATTAGAGCTGGAAGATTATTTTCCTTTTCTTCAACCTTTTCAACACTTCACAGTTTGTGGTAATTTATTTTACTTGTGGCATGTTTGATCAACCTCTTTGAATTCTGCAAATACCAATGCCCTGGGTGTGAACTGTTAGACTTTGAGCAGAACATATCTCATCGCGACTGGGAATGCGAAATCACAAATTGGATGTTTAAGTGTTGGTTGAAACAATGGAAACCTTTACCATGGGAAAGAGCTAATAGTCTCCTACAAGTTTTGATACCAAAATTGATGTTGTATAGTGGTAAAAGTAGTCTTTTAGGGGCTGGTTATTGTTTGCTTTTGTGTCTATCAATGAATACAATTGCAAGTTCTTAAGGGTTTGCAAATTTGCAATGGTGTATTTAGAGGGTAGTGATTTGAGCATCTAATCTAACAGTAAGTTGCCTGCTTTGGGAACAGTGAACAGTATCCCATAATTGTATGTCTGCTGTTCTTAGATTATTTTTGCAGGTTTTGAACTAATAGTTAAAGGATGGGTTAAGCTTGTGAAATAAGGTTTAACAATATGGTACAGGCTTATACAGAATAGAACCAAATCTGACTGGCATATTGATGATGGAGGATGGTGGATATAATCTATGACTATCCTGCAAACATAGTTCAAATCATTTACTGTTGAATGTGCTGTTATAGAAATGTATATTTCCCAACTCGTTTGCATTTGTTCTTCGTATTATTTCAAATTAATTGAGTTGAGTTGTTAAATATGGATTTAGGGTTTGGAGGAAGTAGAGGAAGAAGGAAGTTATAGATGAGAGAGAGAGATAGGGGGGGAATTATACTAATGATTAACTCATCATCAAGACAACTACGCCAAGAACCCCACGTGTATTTATACTACTGTCATATCAAAGACAATTACCAAAATACCCTTGTCACACCCCACTTCTAACCCGGTTTATATGGTCCAAGGTAAGATCTACTAATGATTAACTCATCATCAAGATTATCAAAGTTAAGTTTTGGAGATATAGTGAGACCAATTTGCAAAGGACTTCGTTTTCAAAACGAAGTTCGGTTCTTATTAAATTAAGCCAAGTTATAACTTCATGAAATGCATTACCATCTTATGGTCTTGTGGGAGCCCTAAATATAAGTGAAATAAGTCAGTAAAAACATGGGGGCTGTCCCTGTTCAGTGTTCATCAGTAGCCAAATTCTACTTTGTTTTTTTTTTTTTTTGAATTTTCAGCACTACTCTCCCAACTTGGAAAACATATATGAAGCCTATTTTAAGTTCAATTCTTGTGAGTTTTTTTTTATTTTTTTTGAAATTACCTACATCAGATTAACTTTCAAATGGTAACAAGCCAAAGGGGTGCTCCAAATAATGCAGATTGCACATCTTTACAGACTGGTCCAAAAACGACACGTTTTGGTAAAAAAAATCATTAATTCATTTTAAATCCAAATGAGCTAACATCAGTGTCCAAAGTTAGATATGGCATAGAGCTACTTCTAGAAAGAATTTGAGAGCTAAACTCCAAACGGGTTGATGCCAGTAAACAATAGAAGTGGCTGCACAGATTTTGATTTTTGGATAGATTTGTTCCTTTGATTTCAAAATCACTTTTAACCAACCAAAACTGTATTTGGACATCAATAAAAGAGTTGATACCAACTGGCATGGGGCAAGGCTTGTGGCACTGTGGTGCACGACCCACACCTTGTGCGGCACTTGCAAACTCATTAGGCAAGTGTGCCAAACTCAATGCACCTTGCAGGAAAGTTTTAGGTTCATGGCAAGCCGTTTGTCAGTACGGGAAGCTCACTCTAAAAATCATGAAAGCTAAGGGCAAATTATAATGAAAAAAAGAGAGGTCGTTTGACATCCACTCATCTCCTACTCATCTAATAAGCATTGTAATACTATCCAAACATCATATAACTTTCATTCTGCACAATACCCAAATAAAATCCATAATAGAGTTCGTCAACATGTTCATAGTTCCTAATAAATTAGAGATCAACAAAATAAAGTTTAGCTACCGCTATTACATGTCCAAAAGATAAAAATATGACATTAAGAAGCTCTTCAATACAAAACACATTTCAAGATCACGCTTGTTCACAAAAATTGCTATACAATTTCATCATGCTTTATTTGCACCTACAATACAACAGGGTGAGCACTTTGCTCGAAAAAATTCTTAACAAGTAAACTTTAAGTGCTAGATAGCAACACTTTTTAACACTAAAATCACTAGTCTTATCTTTTCAAGTTCAAAAATCATTGGGAGTATCGCATTTCGACCACCTAACAAGGTTCCAATATCATGCGTTATTTACAAATGGCTGCATGAGTTTACGGTCTTGCACTGATGGATAATTTCTACTCCGTTTGTTGTCTGATGCTACAATACCCAAAATATCAGGAAATCAAAGTTTATACAACAGAAATTAAACTTGAAATGTTTAATACTATATTTTCTTTCAGAAAAAGAGTACAACATAAAACCAAGCATACTTGAGATATGAAACACAAAACTTTAAGAGAGGCATTTTGGGCATATAATCACTCAAGAAGGAGAAAATACACACAAAAGATGGAACCAAGCACTTAAAGAAAATAAGCTAAAAACCCATAATTTTCTTCAAACGTTATTAGTCTTCAAATCCCAAGTTAAGGTAAGTAACCCTAAATTTAAAATCCAAGTTTCAAGCAACTTCTAGCAAGTGTTTTTCATCTCCATCTTCATCTCCATGTAGAGGAGATATGGGTGGGTGGGTCCCGCTGTGATGACTTCAATCAAAATTTTAGGCCTTGATTGGCAAGGCAAGCATTTTGGTTCTTTTTTTTGTGTGTGGATAAAAAGTAAAGAAAAAAAAAACAATGTGGATTGTTTGCTTCGTCTAAAAAAGTTGAAAGCCAAAACGGCAAAACCTAACTTTTTTCTCTGCTCATCCTAATACATATCACATCCCAATGAAAAAAGAAAAAATTGCACTATTCTTACGTACTACAAGTAAAATTTAATACATATTAATGAAGGATAATACTATGATTCTTGTTAAGTCAACAATTGTTTTAAAAGCTTAAACTATTAGAAAATTAGCTCAACAATATATATCAAGTTATCCAACACTCACCTTCACATGCGACCATGTGTCGCACGTGAAGCGGCAAACAAACTGAACTGAACAAAGTGCGTCAACACATAGTGCACAATACTAAATAACAGAAAAACACATATTACCAGACTTGAATCCAGGACCTTTTGGAACTAGAACTCTCATGCCATTTAAGTCACCAATTGTCTCAAAAGTATAAGTTGTTAGGAAATGGGCCAAACAATGTATATCAAGTTATTTTACAATTTTGATACAAAAAACTTAAAAGCCAAAACACTATAAGTTACTGACAACCTACCTCATTAGTTAAAAAGGTAAAAAAATTCAAAAGGCCAAAATCTTTGGGTTACTAATCAAAGCCTCGATTAAAAGCTAACTCGTGTTAGGTTCTTCCAAAGTTAGGCTAACCCAATAAAAGCCTTGATTAATCCTAGGTGTATGACACACAACCGATGGGTTAGGTAATTGACTAAGGTAAAATCAACCTTGTTGGGTGGCCATGCGTCAAGTCCATTGGGTCCATTAGGGACAAGGCCTAAAGTGAAAAATGGGCTTTTCTAGTCCAAATTCACAAAATTTCACAAAAGTTTCTAAATTCATTTCATGTGCATAATAAATGGTACATGGCCCAAATACTAGTTATGGAATCTATTTCTCGCATGTAAGAGTATTTTTTGTAATTTAAATATGCTGGGGACAAAATGTTAATTTTGCAACCAAAGGGTAAAACAGTAATTTTGTAACCATGGGTAGAATGTAGTTTTTCACTACTCAAATAATTCAAAATAGAAAAGTATAGGTCGCTATAACTTGCCAACCATTACAACCCCAATCAGCAAAAAGTAGATTTATAACATTGTAGCAGTCTGCCTCAATCTAGAGCATAGAGATCAAACATGCCCAGTTTCGAGGTCAATCACCGATACATAAAATAAGTTAATGGTTTTGAGAGTATATGACTCAATTGATCCTCTTAGCAAACATAATGAATGACAATTTACATCGTCATCATGAGATCCTTAATAAAGTGGCACGTAATATGCTTAGTGCGCTAATGAAAAACATGATTATTAGTAGGGACGAAGCATTGTTAGACCAAGGGAGGCTATTGTCATCCCTATTGAGAAAATCTCTTCAAGTACTTAGGCTCATACCATGTTTTTAAATATCATTGATACCGTTACGTATTAGTCGTTACATAACGGTATCTAGAGCCTCCATTTCGGATACGCATGCTTGTATCACCGCTACAAAAAATTCAGAGTTGTGTTGGCCGATACGGCTGATACGATTTTGTATCAAAGTTGTATCAGCCTGTATCAACCGATACAATCGATATTTTAAAGGATACAGCTTCTGTTAATTTATAGCACACTCTCTAGGTCACATTTTATCGGATTTCTAGGGATATTTTTAGGGAATAAATCTGATTTGATTTCTAGGGAATAAATCAAATAAAATCTGTTGATTTGATTTGCTGATTTTGTGGCCTTCCTGATTTGGGGGTCTTCCTCTACTATTTATCCTGTAATTGTCTCTCTTGAAATAATAAGAATGATTTTTTTTTTTCTAAAAAAACCTTCATGGTATCAAAGCCTCGTGCTCTTTTTTTATTTTTTTATTTCTCCTGATGATGTCGTACAAGTCGGCATTGACCAGCGCCCAAAGAAATCCTACCGTCATGCTACGCAACACCGAACCTAGTTTCAACTTGGAACTTGAGAGCTCTGCTCTTGTGTCAAGAGGTGTTGATTCTGACAACGACGGGCGTAAGAAACCGTTGTGTGAGCATTGTAAAAAATCGTGGCATACGAAGGAGACGTGTTGGAAGCTTCACGGTAAACCAGCAAATTGGAAGCAAAAATCCAAACGTGACGGTCGCGCCTATTAAGCCACTACTGAAGAGACTCAGGAGTTTTCTATCAACTCGGATGCAGTCCCTTTTACCATGGAGCAATTAGAGCACCTGTACAAATTGTTTCAATCTCTAAAACTGTCCTTAACTCCGTCTTGTTCTTTGGTACAGAATTCTCTTGCTACTGCGTTGTTAAGTGCTATTCCTAACCCTATTCATTCTTGGATAATTGATTCTAGCGCAACTGATTATATGACTGGTTGCTTCAAATTATTCTCATCCTATAGTCCGTGTGCAGGCAATAAGGTCAAAAGTGCAGATGGTTCACTCTCGGTAATTGCTGGGATAGGAACTATTAAACTCACTTCGTTGTTAACCCTCCATGATGTGCTCCACGTTCCCAATTTGTTTAGCAATTTGTTGTCCATCAGTAAAATTACCTCTGATCATCAATGTCAAGCTAATTTCTACTCTTCTTATTGTAAGTTTTAGGTATTGACCATAGGGAGGATGATTGGCATTGCTAAGAAAAAAGATGGACTATATTATTTTGATGATAGACCTAACTCGAGTAGACGATGTCAAAGTACTTGCTTAAATTTTGTTTATGTTTCCAAAGATAATGATATTATGTTATGTCATTATAGGTTAGGTCAACCTAGTTTTTAGTATTTAAAATACTTGTTTCCCAATTTATTTTGGAAGAAAAATCCATCTTCTTTTCAATGTAAAGTTTGTCAGTTTGCTAAATATCATTGTGCATCCTTTTCCACCCAACCCTACAAATCAACTACACCATTTACTGTGATTCATAGTGATATCTAGGGCCCATGTAGAAGATCTGCGTATTTTGAAAAAAAATGGTCTGTGACCTTTATTGATGATCACACGAGATTAAGTTGGGTTTATTTGATGAAGGAAAAATCTGAAGTGACAACAATTTTCAAAATTTTTTACACAATGGTACAAACACAATTTCAAAAAAATTTTCAACTATTGTGGAGTGATAATGGCCAAGAATATTTCAAAAACATTTTAGGCCAATTTTTTCTTGAAAAAGGAATTGTTCATCAAAGCTCTTGTGTCAACACTCCGCAACAAAATGGTTTGGTTGAAAGAAAAAACAAACACTTATTGAAAAATCATGAAAATCTCGACTTTATTGAAAACCTAAAAAGGCTCAGTTTTTAGATACACTCCACATAACAGAACATTGAGCCATACACTGATGCAAATTGGGCAGGCTTAGTTATTGATAGGAGATCCACATTAGGATACTATACTTATGTCTGGGGAAATATAATCACGTGGCAAAGCAATAAACAGAATGTGGTTGCAAGGAGCAGTGCCGAGGCAGAATATAGGGCGATGGCTAACGGAGTTTGTGAGATACTTTGGTTGAAGTGAATTCTTGAAGAGCTGCAGATGCCGGTGAAAATGCCAATGAAGTTGTATTATGACAACAAAGCTGTCATAAGTATTGCTCAAAATCCAGTATAACATGATCGCATGAAACATGTAGAGATTGACAAACACTTCATAAAAGAGAAGATTGATAATGGAACTGTTTGCATGCCTTTTGTTCCTACTACTCAACAAATAGTTGATATCTTCACCAAAGGACTTTTTAGATCTAGTTTTGAGCTCTTTGTAAGCAAGTTGGGCATGATAGACATCTACGTTCTAACTTGAGGGGGGATGTCGGATTTCTAGGGATATTTCTAGGGAATAAATTTGATTTGATTTCTAAGGAATAAATCAAATCAAATCTATTGGAATAAATCTAATTTGATTTCTAGGGAATAAATCAAATCAAATTTGTTGATTTGATTTGCTGATTTTGTGGCCTTTCTGATTTGGGGGTCTTTTTCTACTATTTATCCTGTAATCGTCTCTCTTGAAATAATAAAAATGATTATTCTTCCTCTAAAAAAATCTTCACATTTTATACATTCTCTCTCTCTCTCTCTCTCTCTTTCTATTATTGCTCCCCTCTTGTTTGAATTTTGAAATACTTTAAATATTAAAGGGTTAATTTGAAACTTCAAGATTCAAATTTAATCTTTCTCCCTACTTATAAAATTGTTAATTTGTTATTGAATTATTAATTGGTATTTCCATTCTATGTGATTGAGTAATGGATCCATTATGGCATATTTGCTTATGAATTCAAACAAACTAGTCAGAGCATGTTTTAGCAACTATTGTTGTATTATTTGCATCATTGTCCCAAATAATATTGCCCTATTTTTGCTTTATTCTACAAGGTGAAATTTGCTTATTAAATGAACTTTTTTACTTTTTTTGGCCTTAAAAGAAACGTAAAACTCAATATAACTATAAAAAAAACATGTTTTTAGTTGCATATTATCGATTAAAAATATTACGAGCATCCAAAATGTGATAAAAAACAACACAACATGCTTATCAATGAGTTTTTTTCTAGCATTTGCTAGTGCTGCAAAAAATTCAGTGTTCGGCTTTTTATTCTCGTCACACAACTGTCGATGCTCCCGATACCTGTTTCACGTGACCGCAAGCGTTACATCGGCCGGTACCGCGATCTAAAACCATGACTCATATATACACACACACACACACACACATACATATACACACACTTTAAATAGGTTGGCTCTGCTTTTGAAGAATAGAGCTACCTATGTCATTACATTTATTGGCTTGCATTGTCTTTTCTTCACTTTACGTTCTTTTATTTAATTTTTTATTCTTTTATTTTGTCTCTTGTGAATAAAAAGATGACAAAAGTGTTGATTAAGACACAAAAATCAGATATTTACTCACTTCTTTACAAATTGGTTAGATTTGTTCTTATGTTTCCAATTTACATATAAAATGGCAGGACATGTATTTTCAACTATGACGATTGTTAAAACTAGGTTTCAAATTATGATGAAAGTTGATTTTCTCACAAACACTTTGATTATGTACATTCGGAGAGAATTCGATTAGAAGTTTTATATAAATTCAATCATCGATTGATTTTGTGACATGAAGAGTTGTCAAGTGCCATTTTAATTGAAAAATCATATGGCTAATATGTCTTAGAAAAAGTTTTTTTTTTTTGTTGATAGTGTGTTATTATCATATCTTCGTTAATACTAGATGACTATTATTTTTATTTTCACATGCTAAATATAATGCACTATTAGTAGTATTTTTTGCATAGACATGTTCTTGGCCCCTCTAAATGAAATCCTAGCCTCGTCCCTACTTATTAGCATTACAGATAGTTGTTTGATTGTTACAAAACATCTCTATACCAGTAGAAGACATGATTACAACATCCTGAAGATGAGAGTGGATCCACAACATTTCGGAGGGGTATGAGCACATTTGGTTTAGAAAGTAATTGTCATAGCACTTTTGGATTATTTTTAACGATGGAGAGTGGACTTGAATTTACTTTCACATGAATATCTCAGTTTTCCATTCATCAAGATATGGAATGATAGATTTTTTTAATTTTTTTAAAAATTTCTTGCAATTTTCCTTTCCAAGTCTGCAACAGTACACAATTATGACCACGTTACCTCAGTTTTTTTTTTCCAGTGTTTTTTTTAGTCGATTGACCTCTTGATTGTATTTCTTTGTTATTGTGCTTCTGTTAGAAGGCTAGTGCCCATTTGTGTCTTCTTGTTAAAAAATGTTGAAATATTAATGCCACAATTCTGTTTACTTAGAGATTCTATTTTATTTTTCATTGCTGAAAGAAAGACATTTTCTTACCTTCCAAGCTTGACTGCAGAAGGGGCATTGCCAAGTATCACTCTTTTCACGTCAACATCTACTTCGTGTTATCTCTATTCTTCTTAGTTTTTCATTGTAAAATGGTTAAGAACTTGTATCCTTGATGCTAGATGTTCTTGCATAGGAAATTATGCAACAGTTGACTTGTACAATAGCTCCATGAAGAGGCTTAAATTGATCTCGAAGAGTTATAAGTAACTTCACCAGCCTTTGCTTCTCTTTATAATGCTTATAACTATTCATCGGCTGCAAATCAGAAGATTCCATAAGTGCCAATTGATCCCATAAGTCATCATCTCAATGTAGAACTCTTGAATCAATTTTTCTTCTTGCATGGCACTCAGAATAGACATTTCGAACTCATTGTTTGGAAGAATTTAATTCAAGGTACATACTCTGCATATAATTCAAACCTTCTTTGTTGTGTCATATTTGGAAAATTTCATGCCGATACTTAGTTCTACCAAATCATGAAACTAAGTGAGCACATGTGCATTCTCTCTGTCCTATATTGTAACAGAGTTCTCTGTCTCATATTGAAACGAAGTTCTTTGTCTCATACTGAAACAAAGTTCTCATAATCCTCGGCCTTAGTATTTGTAGATCTAGCTGTTATGTTTGTCACATAACCCCATTTTTCTTTACCAATATGAATACTTTTTATAACATTGGACCAATAAGAATAATTGCGAGGTTGGGAAAAAACTACAATTTTTAGAAATTGGTCAATAAGGGTTTACAATTTGAATAGTTTACAATTTTTCCTCAAACATGTCGAAAAACAAAGAAGAGACCTTTGAAACAAAATCTTATGACTCTAAATAAAAATCTCGCGAGGTTGGGAAAAAACTCACGACTTTGGTCAAAATATCATATCAAGTGTCATCCAAAATCTCGTATAAAGACAGTATCCAAAATCTCTTATCAAGATAAATAATTCAAAATGTTGTGAGTAGATGAATAAAACAAAAACTTAGCAAACTAGGTTCGAATCAATGCAGATGCGAAGATGAAAAGAGAGTGTCGTGATGGTGTGAGGGCTGTTGATGGTTAGAAATTGGTCAATAAGGGTCGTTGGCGTTGGTCCGTAAGTTAGTTGCAAGTCAACTGGGAGAGATGTGCTTAGTTCGATGGTCCACAATAGTCTATAATTGCTAGGGTTGCTCCAGCGGTTGGACAATGCTGTTGATGCTGACATTGTTAGAGTCCTTCAAAGAGAGCGATGCTAAGACTAAGGCCAGAGAGAGATGGTAACACTGAGTTCAGAAAATTAAGGATGCTTGTTCACCGACATTGCTAGGTTCTTCAATGCTGAGAGAAAGCTAGGATTTGATGGTCTACTAGTTGTTTGGGTTATAAGGTTACTCTTGTGCCGGTGCTGCCTCCATGCCTGCACACTGCTACTATGATACGAAAAGAGAGGGCAAATATTATTGCCATTAATCAAAAAATTTAAATACTAACGTTAAGGCACATAATAGAAATAGAACAATAGAACAAAATCCTAATTAGCTTAATAACTAAACGATCCTTTAACTAACATATAAATAACTAAATGGCCAAAAACAACTCTCACAACACCCATATTTGATACTTGTACTCAAGTCCATGCGGCAATGGGCGTAAACTGCATGAAATCTTAGTGAACAGATAATTCCATCATGAGAAGATTGTTTCCACTTTATTGTAGTTAGATGGACGCATTTGAAGTTGATCCTTGTATCTTTCTTTCTTTCTTTATTATTCTTATTTTTGGTTCTCTCTTGTATAGTGTGTTTGTAAAGACATTTTCTACAACGACATAATTTGTGCTTTATGATTATTTACCATTTTGAAATTTCATCATAATTTTCTTGTCTTACATTTGCAGGAAACTAACTATGTTCCAATCACACGAGGGAGTAGAGTGGTGCTCATGATTAATGGGTAGGTGCACATATATTCTTTTTCTTCTATGTAAAGTAGATGACTCAGTTATGAGCATAATTGTCAAATAGGGATACAAATCGTGTATCGTTCTTTTATTTTTCAAATCGTGTATCATATCATATATTTGACATATTTAAGAATAGGAATAAAACACAATATCTTGAAAGAACAAAACATTAAACAATGTTAATTAGTAACATTACGGAAATAAAGTTATCAAAAACTGAAGATATGGAGGAACCAATACTTAAATACTTATGAAATAAAACAAAAATTATGAAGTAAATGCGTTGTTATCACCCAATTTGAATTTAGTGTCAAAATATTTCTCATTCTTAATTTTTGTATAGTATGTTCTCTATGTTGTATCAACATGTCATTTATGTTTTAATATTCAAGGTACAACTTTTAAGTTCTTAAGTTGTTCTTCGGAAAAGACTATATAGTGTGTATGGTCAAAAATCAATGTAAAAAAATAAGACACTTTAATACCAGGTGAGTATATTTGAGTATATTTATGGAGATTGACAAAAATAAAAGTTACTCTCAATTACAATGCAAAACTTTCCAACGATATTTATTTTCACAAATAAAGTTCATCTAGAAAATAAGTATTTCATGTATTGTTTATCCCACATCATGTATCGCATATCGATTATCACATCATGAATCATATGTTTATTGTTAGATACATTTAACATATATACACACATGTAATATAATATCGATTTAGCTTTTTAACGTATCAGGTTGTAAGATACATATCGTGAATTGTAAGATATTAGCAACATTGGTTATGAATACCACATGAAATTTGAGGGCTACTCAATTAGTTTGTCCCAACATAAAAATGTTATTAGCTGGGAAATTCTCTTCCCACTAGAATTAAGTTCTAGTCCTCACTGAAGGTTGCCTGGGAGTGAAAAGTCTCTTTTGCTATGAGGAAACGAGGACTAGATGTGGATAGCTATGCTATTCAATTTTATCGAAGAAATTATTTCCCTTTTATGTAATCCTTGTAGATTTTACTAAACGGTTGTAGATCTCTTCATTCAGCCTTGTATTGGGATGTTCTTTCAAGGCCACTTCTATTTTAGACGATGTGAACTTGAGAGGAAATTGGCAATGTGGAAGTGGCAATATCTTTGTTATGGTGAATAATTTATTCTTATTAAGAGCATTCGTGCCACTTTGCCTACCTATTTTATGTCTGCCTTTGCTACTCCAAGAAGTTTTGTCAGTTAGTGTGTACGAGTATCGCATTGTTGATTGGAACACAATATGTGAGCTGGTCAAGGGCTTGGTTTATTTATTTATTTATTGTCAAAAGAGGAAGGACGCTTTGGCATGTGTTGTTTCAGGCAATTTAAGATGGTGAGGAAGGTGAGAGGTCCAGTTCTCTTATAATGTTGAGGTGGGTCTTCATAAGGGAATTTACTAAAGGGTGGTCGAATTTGTGTGAGCATGTGAGTTTTGCGATTTTGGCGCAGGGAATTATATAAAAACTTAGTTGGATTATTTGAGAATCTGATTCAAATTGGTTTTGGAGCCTCACTTTTTCACAGGTTTGCCTCATTTTTTCACAGGTTTCCACTGTTTAAACACATGATTAATTTGAAAAGAATGTTGATTTATATCTGTTCGTTTCCCCTTTAGGTTTTGTCTATGTTCCTGCCGCGTGTCTTGATATTTTGAAGGTTACCATATACCCATGTTTGGATCATGTCCTATCTAAGTCTCATGTCATATCTGTAATTTAAACTATAGGTGGGGCAAAATATCATCTCAAGGAACATGAACTTGAAGGATCTTTTTTCTATTTCGGTTTTAATAAACCGTCATTATTGTTTAGTTAGAGAGTTCGCTCTAGCAGGTTTATCATAATTTATTACATGGTTAGGTGGCTCGGATTCACGCGGTTTGTGTTTTTCTTATTTTTGTTGTGTGGAGGGTGACCTGTAAATTTCGAGTTTATGAGTGTTGGGTATCTGCACTCCATTTGAAGAGGGTGAGCAAGCTTGGATTGTGGCACCTACTTGCTTAATTTGGTACTTGCTGAGAGAGCAGATTTTGAACATTTTTGACAACCTAGAGACTTCTTTGCTACGCACTTTTTATTGTAGGATCGTGGGGAAGTTTTTTTTCAATATTCTTTGACAGTGTAGAGGCGTCTTTGCTGCACACTCTTCATTGTAAGGTCATGGGCAAGTTTTTTTTCAATATTCTCTCGCTTTTGTAGACGCGCTTAGTTTTATGTAAGTTTTTTTTGTTTGTGTGCTCCTACTATGCAAATGTTGGGCCTTCTTTAGCGCTTAATTGAATTTAGGGTAAATTACATTGATCTCCCTTGAAGTTTCTGACAAAAACAGAAACATCCTCTCTGTTTTCTAAAATATCACTGCCTTCTCTTTTAGTTTAGCTTTTTGCTTCAAATTAACCAAACCGTTAAACCTGCGTTACTGAGATAACAGAAAATGTTAAATTCTATTTAATTTATAGTTAAATTTTCAATTTTGCCTTCATTATTGTCAGTAATCTTCCCAAACCTTCCCAGCTTCATGATTCTTCTCCCTAAAAAAATGGGTTCCATCACTTCCTCTGTTGACGATGAAACACTCCATTTTCTCCTCATGTCTCTTGAATCGTAATGTAAACACCACCCAACTGCATCAAAAAACAAACCTGATACGCTTTATATTTTGCTATTTTCTTTGGTGGGTTGGGGAATTTTTCTATTTTTCTTTTTCTCTCTCGTCATTTCATACTTCATACATCCAAAGCCTGCTAATAACGTAAGCAAAGAAACAATTATGATGGAATAGGTGTAGTAGGAGGAGATGGGAGAGTGGAGGAGCAGTACGAATTGCACATGAGAGGGCAAGGCATTGGAAGAAGCTCTGCTCTCATGGTTGGAGGTAGGGAAGGTGATGATTGATTATAATTAGGGTTTTCGTTCAGTTTAATTTAAATTAGTTTTCGACTTAATTGAAAAAATGGGTTAATTTCTCAATTAGGGTTATTGACTGAATTAGTTTCCGTTTTTGTATCACCAATCAATTAGTTTCCATTCAGTTTAATTTCTATATCACCAATCAATTAGGGTTTCTCAGAACCAACCCCAGTGAGTGACGGATCTGGAAAAGAGGAGGACGACTGCGGCCGCTACTAGAGCATGGATAGGGTATGGCCGGCGAGGGTATGCCCGGTGAGTGAGGATCTTTTTCGAAAAATCTCCAGCGAGTTCTTCCGTTTCTTGCGGTCAAAGAAGTGGATTTTGATTTGGTTGGGAGAGACTCCCAACTTGTTGCTAAGGCCTGATTTAAAATCTTTGTATTTTGCGGATGGATAAATCCTCACACAAGAGAATTTGCTCTCCCCGTCCATGAACACAATCAGAACATACACACTTTCGCCGTCTGCCATTTTTTTGGGTCGATCAACCTCGCCAATTTTGTGTGTGTGTGTGTGTGTGAGAGAGAGAGAGAGAGAGAGGGAGAGAGAGAGAGAGATGTTTGTTAATTAGCATGGCTTAATTGAAAGAAAAAAAAAGAAATGATAGATTGATTAAGAAGGAAACAGAAGAGATTTGAGATTTAGGACTTGGTTTAGCAATGACAAAGGGTTTCTGCAATGCATCAAGCCCTCCCTTGCCGTCGTATGTTTTAGGAGGACTTTGTGTAAAGGTTAAATTGATAAATTTACCATGGTTGTTAACGGTGTTAGAGCAATAACACTGACATGGGAGGTCAGTGCTGTTTCAAAAAATAGATGGGGTGTTTATGTTTTTGTTAGAAACCTCAGGGGAGGTCAATGTAATTTACCCTTGAATTTATGATTTATAGCTTATTTTTATGAGTTGCGTGAACTCTTTATCCTAATGGTTTAATCATAGGGCCAAATGCAAAATTTGTGATCTTTAATTCTTAGTTAAAGATCTTCCAAATACTACGATCCAATTTAATTACAAGTATTTGATGTTCCTGGTGGCAGTGGAGTTAGGTTATATTACTAATTCAACTATAGTTCTGTGTGCAGTTTAGTATTACCATTTACTTATCAAATGTGGCACTTGATGACCATTCTAAGGGAAAGCTTCACTTTACCTTCTCGTGGTTTAAACCATGTCCGCATATCCCCCATCATTAGGAAATAAACATTTAATTTCATGTGATTTGTTGACTAAAATGTCCTGTCACAAAATCCAAATTAACGGGAAATGCAATTCCTACTCCTATGTTGATAGTAAATTTTTTGATGACAAAATGCTCGTTGAATAAATCTTCAGAATTACAAAAGAACTGCTATATTCTCCTTATTCCTATCTCTTTACT
>JAOTRH010000016.1:11950112-11961172 GCA_034768845.1 Heliamphora exappendiculata | reverse complement strand
CCACCCGTAGACCACTGCTCCTCCTCCAACCCCACTTGGTCACCCGTAGCCCACTACCTGTCCTCCACCCCTAGCAACAGCGCCACATCCGTAGATCTCCACGGCTTGTATTGTGGATGCACTGCTCATTATTCCAATCCACTTTGCTAGTCCAGCCATGAAACTTAGTAGATACAAGAACAATGATGAATGAACAAGCATCTGATTATTCTCTCCCATAGGTGATAGAGAGTTGAGGGCCAAAGGTGGATTATACTGTCACAGCTTGTATCTTTTCCAGTTCCAGCTCCATTTATTGCCCAGCTATTCCCATTCTTTTGATGCACCAAAATAACATGACGCGCCTCGTTACATGATTCCTTCCTCATTCTTACCGTCCCTTTATTTCTAAGAGACTGACTCATAACCATCTTCCAATTGCACGAGGTGTCCCACCTTGCTGGCTGGGTTTATTATATCATTTCCTTAGAGCACAAAAAATTTACCACTCTTTTCTATCCAGTGGCTAAGACATGCAATAATTAAAAGGCAGGGCAGTCTAGTTTTTGTCATCCCAAGATTACAGATACATGTATGAGGGTATGAATGGGAGTTTACAAAAGCCGTTAACAGAATGCGACAGTAAATTTTAGTCCACAACTCATTTGGAATCAAGGCTAATCTCCTAGTGATTGGGGATGATGTGTACATGGTCTATACTGCAGAACACAGTGAGATTTGCCCCTCTAAGAATTTGAAAGATATTAGAGCAACTGCAACTGGCTAACTCCTATATGGATTTTTAAGCAATATGAGTAAAATTTATCACTTGATTATACCTTATAAACTGTTAATGTGGGAGGCCATTGCATTTATCATATTGGGCTGTTTAATGAGCATCTGGTAATCTGATGTAGGATGAGATTTAGATGTTCTACTCCTATCTACTGGCATATTTTGATGAAATTAGTTGTGTAGAAAACAGAAAATAATGGAATGTTATTTAGGGCCTTGTTTATCCTATTTCATGAAAAGCATCTGCTTCTGTAATTGTGTATTCACAAACAGTGGAAGAAAACAATAATTACATCCTTCCAAGGAAATGTTAGAGTATGCTTCCAATTGTACATCTTAACTCTAAGCAATTCTGGTAGCAAAAAAAAGATTATCGACAACAGAATATTTTACTACATCTTTAAAGTACCGGATTGGACACAAATTTGACTGATCAATTAGGTGGAACAAAGGAAAAGCAGCTATCTCCATTTTTACTAGCTTACTTTGTTAACTGACGTAATATTGGAACATCTTGAAACAACCAATTGCTGCTGATGTAGGTGTTCAAAGGGTATGCTTCGTTTAGTTATTGATTTTGGTTACGAATGAATTTCTGTTTTCCTTATTAGACATCGCCCACATCATTTGTCAAAAATTAGCCAGGAAAATATAGTCCAAACCAACTAAAATTAAACAAAAAAGATAAATAACTAAACAGTGAAAGTAAACACTAAGCTACATCAAAGAAGATAGTTTTAATATTTCCATTATGAATGGATTGTTGGGCATATTATTATTATTATTATTATTTATTTATTTATTTATTTTGGTGAATGGATTGTTGGGATAATAATAAATATGGAAAGTGTTCAAGTTAGTTCGCTATGTTATAAAAAGGAATTGTACAGTCAAGAATTAAAATCGGGTAAGAGCAAATGTGGTGTTAGTCGAGAGTTAGAAAAGGAAGAGTCAAAAAGTAAAAGAATGGTAGAGTAGTACAATATATTGTTGATGTAATGACCATGATGTAGTAATAGAAAGGTGGTATTAATGATGGTTTAAACAAATAAGAAACAAGGGTGAAAAGAGAATACAGTGAAGAGAATAAACAAGAAATTATGTGGAAGACGAGTGAGCGAATTCAGGCGAAGAGTGCTGGTGTGCATATGATATATTAAACAAAAAGAGCAAAAAAGAAGAGAGATATAGGAAAGAAGCGGAAAGAAGAAAAGGAAAAGAAGAAGATAGAGAGATTTATGTGATATCAAGAGGTAATAAAGTAAAAAGAGTAAAAGCAAGGTAAAGAGAATGTATTGTGTGGGAGAGGGAAAGCCAAAGATGTGACGATAGAGAATAAATAGAGAATAAGAAAAAATAGAGGAAGCCACATAAGAATAGGAGAGAGCAAAGATGTGAGGGAGTTTAAATATTTGTTTTGTAAGCCGAATAGGGAGAGTGAATTGAGACTATCTGTCTAACACAGTGCAGGAGACAGATGAGAGACTTGGGAGGGAGAGATGCTTGCCTGAGAGATCATGGTAAAGTCTCATTTGATTATTATGAAATTTGAGCATATTGTTCTTGGCACCAAGACCTACATATCTACTAATTGTGTGCGTGTGTATGTATACACATACTGACGTCGTATTGATTAATATTTCATTAAAATTATATAATTTATTGTCCTGGAATCTGAACCTCATTGTACATTTTAGTTACTTGGGTGGGAAAGGTTAGTCTGGTCGTATGTCTCGGTAACCTTTTTGGGGAAGATGTAGGCACTTGGTATGGCCGCAAATCGCTGGAGGTGGAGGAGGTGAGATTCGAGCACTATTACAACAAAAGAGATTGTGGTATTCTATGTTGAAAGAAATGAACAAGATGGAAAGTTATTGGTTTCGCCATTAATTGAGGTTGCTTTTATATAGGAGTGAACCAAGGGTGAGGTCACTTGTTGGTTTGACTTGCCTGAGGTAACGGTTCTCAAAGGTTGTATCATTGACAACAGGGGTAGTTGTGGCTGCCATTGCCTATGATATGAACCCAAAGATGCCAAGGTGTGGTCAACATCTCTAAGAGCGGTCAAGGGGAGGGTGAATCATCTGAAGATGGTACGATTGAGCGTCCTTGACAGTCTTGAACCAAGCTTCCAAGCTACTTATCCTCATAGTGATCCCAAGCGGAGCTCCTTGTTCTTGCTCCCAACCTAGGTGCTTAGGTGATTGCACGCTGTTCTTTCTGAGCGAGCGGGCGGCACATGGGCAACAGGCAATGTGTTGTTTGGCTAAGCCAGAGCAGATCCGTGGTGAGCTGGCTTTGTAACCACAATTCAAAAACTATGTAATTGAGATCTATTCAATATGTGCTGTTAGATATGTTGAATTGGTGATATAATACTGATTTGGGGCATGCCATAAGCTATTGATAATAAAATATTCTGCATATTAGAGAGCATGTTGCCATGTTCGTAGAGTTAAATTTACATTGGTTGTTGAACTAATGAATATTGAGAAGTCTTGGAAGCGAAGAAAAGTATTAATTAAGATTAGTTTAATCCAGATTAACTGGCATAAAGATAATTATGCATATGTGAATGCAATCAAGTAGAGATTGTTCCTCTCTTGTCTGTATTACCCTCAATTAAATAGGTGTAGATTGCTCGGTCTATTAAGTGAAGTGGATGGACGACGTTCTGCGTGAAATTACCCTAAAGCTCTCAGATTGTTCTTTGAATAGTAATTGGTAATGAATGTAATGCAAATTAAAGAGACTATTTGAAATGGATGAATTGGATAAGAAAGCTTTGGAAAACTATTAAGATATTGAAAACAGTAGGATAAGAATATAAGAAAAACGGAATCTAAAACCAATATGAATTGATTGAATTGGAATAAAAAGTGGATTCACATGTATGCATTCACATTGAATTGTTGCATTTCATGCATTGTAATAACTGAACTCATCTTATTTTACTTAACAGTCGCATGGTTATATTTGAAGTGGATGGTAAAGTATGGATAGGTACTTGGAAGGATATGCAGTTGTCATTATTTGTAATGATAGAATTTAAGAGCTTGGATTACTATTTTACTTTTAAGGACTCTTGTAACTGTTTTATGTTGTGGGAATTTTATGGGAACCCGAGATTTGATTTTGAAATATTGGAAATCCTCCGGTATTTTGCGGAGCTTATAGATATAACTTTCCGTATTTTTCATAAAATCTTGTCATATAGCCCCAGAAATAGGGGTGTGACATGGTGAACTTTTTGGGCAGAAGGGATGTTGTAATTGTACCTTTGTTATTTTTGTACTTTGGCCAGAAAGCATACTTTTCTGGTGACTATTTAATTGTGATTCTTCTATCTATTTCAGTGATCCCTGTATAACTGTTAGAATTATTGCAAAGAGAGGGAGAGAAAATGAGAAAGAGAGAATGAGAGTAACAGTGAATGAGAGTCCTAAAAAACATAGGGTTTTCTCCCTATCACTTGTTATTTATATAATGAGATCAAGAAATATTAAAAGTACAATAATACCCTTAACTTAACACTCTTCTTCAAGTTGATGCATAAATATTTCTCATGCCCAACTTACATACATTGGGTTGAAGCATTTTATTACTAAGCTCTTTAGTAAAAATATCTGCTAATTGATCTGCAGATTCACCTATTGAGGCTAATCATCGTCTTTGTAATGGTGATGGAGAACCTGTCGACAAGGGCCAATTGCAGCGGCTTGTGGGAAGATTAATATACTTATCTCACACCAGACCTAATATTTGTAGGTCGACAACCCATCATACCGGTTTTATCTATAAGGTCAAGAATATACTTTATTTGGGAAATAAAGATTCTATTATCTGATTTAGCCACCTCAATTCCAAGAAAATATCGTAGTGCCCCTAGATCTTTCATCTCAAATTCTTTTGCTAGGTTTTCCTTAAGACGAGATGTCTTATTAAAATTATTACATGTCACAACTATGCCATCAACACATACAATAAGAACATTGATCTTATTACTGCCTTACTTGATAAACATAGTATTGTCTGCATGACTCTGTCAGCACCCAAATCTTAGCATGGCCTTGAAGAATCTATCAAACCACGCTCGAGGAGACTGTTTTAGTCCATATAAGGCCTTCTTCAATTTCTATATATTCCCTTCAGTTTCATGAGATGAAAATCCTGGTGGTACATTCATATACACCCTTTCTTCTAGATTTTTATGAAAAAATTCATTTTTCGCATCCAACTGCTGGAGAGGCCAATCCATAATAACGGCACAAGATAAGAGTACCCGAACTGAGTTCATTTTGGCTACTGGAGCGAAAGTCTTCTAATAGTCAATACCATAAGTTTAGGTAAAGCCTTTAGCAACTAGTTTTGCTTTGAATTTCTCAACTGATCCATCTGCCTTGTGTTTACTGTAAAAACCCATTTACACCAAACTGCCTTCTCTTTTGGAAGAGAAACAGGCTCCCAAGTATTGTTTTTTTTTAAGGTTGTCATCTTCTCAATCATGGCCTTCTTCCATTTAAGATCCTCAATAGCTTCCTTCCAACCATGTGGAATTAATATAGAGGACAAGGAGGAGACAAAAGCACGATATGGGGCTGAAAGAATTATATGATACAAAATGAGAAATTAGGTATTGAGTGCATGTCCTAACGCATTTTCGAAGGGCGATAGGTAAATTAGAAGTATCAAGATCAATAACAGATGATTTATTACCAGGTGGTTCAGCGGGAGAGTTTGAACTGGAGGACGGAGGTAGCAATTGGCAAGATGGTAGTGGCACACGAGCCGTCTGAACTTTCGAGCGCCGAGAATAGGTATGCAGATCCATTCTGTCTAATCGTCCACCAACATTTGGTTCAATTCCATCCTTACTAGGTTCCGTCTCCCCCTCACCAAGAGTAAGAATTGGCGGAGTAAGATTCGGAAAAATCAACCCTCGAAACTCCTGAGTTTGTGTGTCCAATGGTAACATCTCTTCTAGTTTAGATGTCTCCTTCTGAAGAGATGTCTGAGGAGAGCGGGAAAAAGACTTGGACTCCCAAAAGGTAACATCCATACTGACAAAGCTTTTGCGGGTGACCGGATCATAGCATTTATAACCTTTTTGGGTAGCAGAATAGCCAATGAAGACACATTTGATAGCCTTAGAGTCCAATTTTCCATCGGGGTGTTTTGGTGCATGATCAAAGCAAGTGCAACCAAAAGTCCGGGGTGGAAGAGAGGAGATAGGAGGAGACCCAGGAAGAAGCTCAAAAGGTGTTTTGAACTGAAGAACACTAGTGGGCAAACGATTGATAAGATAAGCCGCAGTAAAAGCTGCCTCACTCTAGAAGGACCTGGGAACATGCATAGAATTAAGAAGGGAACGGGCAACCTTAAGAAGATAACAATTTTTACGTTTCGCAACTCCATTTTGTTCGGGAGTACGTACACAACTGGTTTGGAAAAGAATATCATGCGCCTCTAAATAGGCACGAAAACTACCATCAAGAAACTCAGTCCCATTATTAGTTTGGAGAATCTTGATGTTGGCATCAAATTGGTTGCGGACCATGCGGTGAAAATTTTGAAAACAGGGAAAGACTTCATTTTTAGTGCGAAGCAAATAAACCCAAGTAACACGGGAATGACAGTCAATAAATGTCACAAACCACCGATAACCAGAAATAGAAGTAATATGTGAGGGATCTCACACATCAGAATAAATAATAGCGAAAGGGGAAACATTGTTTTTATTAACCGAAAGATAAACAGAACATTTATGTTTTGCAAGTTCACAAGCCTCACAAAAAATTATCTCTAGAGCAATGTTTAACTAAAGAAGGAAAAAGTCACTCTAAAATGCCAAAAGAATGATGTCCCAAACGGCGATACCACTAAAGTAATTGTAGATGGAGGATTCCGATATCAGTATGGAGAGCCTAGTCAGACGGTGAAGGTGAAACGGAAGCAGAGGACTGAACATTCAGTAAGTACAAGTCACTATGTGCACTACCACTGCCAATCATTCTCCCCGCCTCCAGTTCCTGAAATACACTATGAGTAGGAAAAAAATGTTACATAACAGTTTAAGGAACTAGTAAGACGACTAATAAATAAAGGGTTAGTAGAAAAATTGAGAACTTGAAGGACATAGGATAGTGAAAGTAGAGAAGAGTAAGGAATAGAACCTTTGCCAGAAATAGATGATAAAGAACCATCGGCTATTCTAACCTTATTTTTACCAGAACAAGTGAAGTAAGAAGAAAATAAAGTAGAAGAGTTAGTCATATGATCAGTGGCATCAGAGTCAATGATCTAAGGAGAATGAGAGGCGATCGCACTAAGTGCAATAGGAGATATACCTGAATGAGTAAAGTTGGATGAGGAAGTAGAGGCAGTGGAAGAGGTAATATCAAGTGGAGTCATCAGGCACTTGAGAGTAGTCAACTCTGCCTCAGAAAGAGGGCCAGTCTCACTAGATGTGCTAGTAGGGATCTCAGAGAGATGAGCGTGGGAATGAACAGGTCCACTATGCCCACCACCGCGTCCACCTCCACGTCCCGGAGTAGGACGACCATGTAACTTCCAACAACGGTTAATAGTATGACAAGATTTACCATAATGTTCACAATGCAGTTGATCATGGGCGGCGGAGCCATTCTTTTTCCCAGATTTAATATGACTAGGCTAGCCTGTGCGATGAAGAGATGTGACAGTCAACACAGAACGTTCCTGACTGAAAATAGGAACTATAACATGACGACGGCTCTCTTCTTACTGGACATAGGTGTATGCTTGCCGCAAGGTGGGAAATGGATCGCGACCCAAAATCTGAACACGGATCGAATCATAATCAGCATGGAAGCTGGCAAGGAAGTCATACACCCGTTCTTTTTTCTCCATCTTCTGAAATGCAGCATCATCAGTAGTACAAACAGTATGGAAGTCCTGATAATAATCAATCTCACTCCACAAGTTAGTCAACTCAGCATAATACTGAGCCAATAGTGGTCTCTCTGTTCTAACCCACGGAATTTCTTCCTCAACTCATACAACTGCGCATCATTGGCAGTCTGTGAATAAGTCTGAGCAGTAGCAGACCAAATCTGATGTGCAGTATCTAGAAGTAAAAAACTGTGACTAATGGAGGGCTGCATAGAGTGTAACAACTAGGACATGACAAGGGCATTTTCCTCTATCCAGCGTGTGTGAAGACCCATGACTGTTGGTTGTTTGTTTTCACCAGTGATATACCCAGACACACCGCGAGCAACGATGGCTAAATTGCAGGAACGAGACCAAATTAAATAATTGCTACCATCCAGCTTAACTGGACTAATCTGAAGAGATGAATTATCAGGAGTCCCTGAACGAGTCAATCCGGTGTCCTCATGACTACTAGAAGGCTTTTTTGTATCTGACATGGCTATGGGAAACCAAGAATAAGCAGAATGAAACAGATAGAAGTAATGGACTGTAAATAGATGTAAACCAAGTAGGCCCGAACCACTAGAGTACTAGTAAAATCCAGAATATCATACCAATCACAGCAAAGTCGAAAAAAAACCCTAAGAAACGGCCAAAAACTGCAACCAAATACCCAGGTGCTTTAATCAATAGTGGTGAACCCATACATGAACCTAAACCTTCTGAAGTAGACGAAATAGAGCAAAAAAGGATAAAGCCAAGCAAACAAACCACGCGCGAACTAGCCGAATCGACAAAAAAGCTTTACCCGAGCTGGAAATCAACCCAAAACATCAAAGAGGGTTGATTTGAGCCTCTTACACACCGAGTCGGTACCCATGAAGTGGAAATAGGCCATCAATTGAAACAAAAAAACGGCGCAATCGCGATATGCGGGAGAAAACCCGAGCAGCGTTGAAAAGTTAAAAATTTGGCAAAAACGATGAAACAATCATCTAAAAATTTGGCCAAAAATCATAGAACTAGTTTTGGGGACCAGACGATCATCAAGGAAGATTTATTTTATTTTATTTTGTTTTTTTTTATAGTTTCAAAATTAGAAAAATAAGAAAAAAATAAAAGAGAGGAAAAAAGGATTGCTAAGTTTTGTGTTACACAGGATTGTGCTTTGATACCATGTTAGAATTATTGCAGAGAGAGGGAAAGAAAATGAAAAAGAGAGAGTGAGAGTAACAGCGAATTCTCCAAAAACATAGGGTTTACTCCCTATTACTTGTTATTTATATAATAAAATCAAGAAATACTAAAAGTACAATAATACCCCTAACTTAACAATAACCTTTCTGATGGGGAACAAAAAATATTCCTTTATGGATTGTTTGTGTTTGATCCCAGATGATATTTGAAGTTTGTTATTTTAGATTTAAGTTTAAATTTTAATTATTTTAGATACATATAGGATTAGTTTAGATAAGATTTGTTTAGACTTTTTAGATATGATTGTTTATCCTTTTTTTATTTTTATCTTTGTAATTCAATGGTCTATTTATAGGCCCTCAGCTTGTATTACAGATCATTGAATGATTGAATAAACAAATATTTTTCTAGAATTGATAAGGATTCCAGTTCAACCATAAGTGTAGATTCATAGGTTCCTTTAGGTGTAGATTTCTAAAGGATTGTTCGTGATCGTCCTACATTACTTTCTATGATTATTTGTGGCCTGTGGTATTTCTCCTTGGTTGGAATTTGACTGTGTATTATGTTCTTATATATTAGATTAGGAGCAACCCCTGTAATGGAATTGATGATTGCTGCTGGAAAAGTGGTACCCAGGTTGCAGCTGGAACATGGACTTGCTGTCGATAGAGTGTATACAGGGTCATTTATGACTTCTCTCGATATGGCAGGTTTGTGGAGTTGCAACTGCACTCTGGTTATCAAATGAAATATGTTTTCTGATTTTCTTCTTGGGCAGGAATTTCAATATCTATTATGAAGGCAGATCAAGGAATTCTGCAAAGCTTGGATGCGGCAACTAAGGCTCCATATTGGCCTGTTGGTGTTGATGGTTTGTGATTGTGTTGAAATATTTTCTTTATTTTATCTTCACCTCCTTCCTCTTCTAGGGTCCTGTGTAACCCTCTGGAGGCATTGGCATTTACCTTTTTTATCTGTATCGTGTGCGGTGATTTAAACTGAAAGAGTTTCTTCACTTTTTACTATATTTCTTGTGTATTGGAATGACTCAGTAATTGCATTTCTATACAGGAAATCACCCACCAGCCAAGATTCCTGTTCCAGTTCCACCTTCTCGTTCAACAAAGAGTGATGAGGTATGTTGAATAGGACATTAAATTCTGAGGGACCTTGATCATGAAATAACTGCATTCTCTGAGAAGTCATTTACTTATACTGCAGAATTTTAAACATTTTACAAAGTCATTATGATGATGCATCACGTGGAGGGACAAGAAATGAAAGAAAAATAGCACAAACGGGTCACAACCCTAATACAAGGCGCCTAAACTCAAATTCTCATTCATAAACTGTGACAACTATATTGTCAGAATGCCTTATTTATACTCATTACCACCAAAGTGGATTACAATCTTATAAAAAATATCCTAATAATATAAATTTTTGATAAACAAAAAAACTTAATACTATAAGAAAACTGAATAAAAAATGATGAAGTACAATAATTAATAAAATTAATAAATTGAGCCTTTGTGTCCTCTATGGTCCACATCATTCTCCTTCACCGAGAAAAAAGTCTACCTCCAGTTCTCCTTGAAATGCTGAAATTTGCCATGCCAAAGAATCAAGTATTTTGAATATGTTAGTTGCTTCACTTTCTTTCTATTCCATCTGATCTTAACCATGAGGCTATCGACAAGATTCATAAAACTTGATTTGATAACCTACATAAAACTTTGACGCCAATAAAATCAATTTGTTCTGCCTTGAGGAAATTTTTTGTTGGTGGGCAATCAATAGGATGAGAGCAGTTGTGTAGAACTTATGCTCAAAACACTCTTCAAGATGAAGCTGTTTTCTCCATGGAAACTTCTTGCTCTTCATTGGATGGAGGAGGAATGTGATAGTATTGCGACTTGGTATTGGGAAGGGTGACCCAGCAGTTGACATCGTATCTGTTTTTGCATGCTTTAACAAAATGTGTATTCCATTATAAGTGAACTTTATGGTATTATCTTCCCTATTATAAATGGCACTAAATTCATTCATTTATGGATGACTAGGCAATACCAAGGTTTTAAATCGCGGTTTCGGCCAGCGTAACGGTCGCGGTCGCGTGTAACGGATATCGGGCGTATCGGTCAACCCGTAACGGGAATCGGGCGTCGCGGACG
>JAOTRH010000016.1:11920791-11950002 GCA_034768845.1 Heliamphora exappendiculata | reverse complement strand
AAGATAAAAAATCGGTATTAGCCATTGAGGCCAATAACCATTGCTAGTTGGTGCTTACCCTTCAATAAACTAAACAAGGGAAATCTGGAGAGACGACAGCAATATAGGTCTGATACTTTCTTTTGAATAGCTTGCTCTCTGAAAACAGAGATTTGAATAAAGAATTGCTGATGTTCTGTGAGCTTGGGTACTTTTCACAAGTTGATTGGCTTAAAATAGGGAAATAAGTCTAAAAGAGACATATTTGACTTTAAACGAAAAGCATATTGATAGATTCCTCTGGCTTCAACTAGTCTAATATGAAGATAGCATATAAATGTACACACATGGAAACATTCACCGATGTGATGTCGTCGACATTTTTAATCTCATTAATGTTGTTATTCTGGTAGTAATATTCTTCTTTTCACCCTACTATTCATTTATCATTAACTTGGATAGTGGAGAAAACATTTTTATATACCCCGTAATGGCAAGGGCAACTTGATGCACTTCTGCAAACACTTTTCCACTGCCAGATTTTTATAATTCTTTTTTAAGTATAATCTTTGGAGCAATAAGCCATCTGATGAACATTAAGGACCATGAGGGAAAAACAATGATTGTGTATCGTTTTCTGACTGATAATTGTCCACCTCTGTTTCTTCTTTTGAGTAGTCATTGAGTCGACCGCAACAGCTAACTAAACAAGGCCGTATTCTTGAGGTGGCTATTGAAGCAGCAGCAAGTGCAGTCATTGATCTCAGGGATAGTTTGAATGAATTGGATGGCAAAGTAGGCGATGGTGACTGTGGGTCGACTGTAAGTCTCTTTGTTGACATTATGGTTCTCTCCTGTCCTTGTTGATGCATGGTAAGCTGCATAGGGAGGTCTTATTCATTTTCCTTGCAGATGTTTAGAGGTGCAACAGCTATTCTTGAAGACATGAAGAAGCAGTAAGTTTTTGTCACTTATGTCTGTTTTCTTTGCCAAACAAATTAATCCATGCCTGTATACACTATTAACAAAGAACAATGACTACGTACATATGAAATTTGGTGTGCTAGCTTTTGGATTATTGTAATTGGTGCATCAAATCTGTTGGGATCAGAACTAAATAAATTAAGCAGATTATTGTTCATTATAATTCCTCTTGGAAAGATAAATAGCTGATATAAGTTTGTGATGCATGTGCCATAGTTGCACATATCATACTTTTCTTACTGAGAATAGTGCAGTTTATTCGTTTTGAGAGTTAAGCTCACCTTGTTCCATTGCCCATGATAAATCTATGATGGATTGATTATCTATCAATTTATATTCAGTTTTTACCATACTAACTTAATATAATTAAGATTAAACTATTAAACAATTTATGGATCTTTTTTTAATCTATTTGCTTTTATTACGGAAAGTGTGATCTTGTGAGTTCTGTACTATCCAAAAAACTGTTAAGAAATAGGGATTGGAAATTCTATTTTTCCTTTGTCATGTCTTTATTTTTCCGTATGTTTCAAGCCGTCCAATATGTTAATCGGTCATAGAAGTTATTATATTCGTGTCGTGTTGTACTTTTTAAAAGGGTTAACCTCATATGAATTAAAGGTTGGGTAAAATACGCTGACCTCCCCTGAGGTTTGTAACTAATATACAACTACCCCTATGGTTTAGGGAATTATGGTCTCCATGAAATTTCTAGTCCCAACGGTTAGTTAGGGTTGATGCAACAATAAAAAATACTAAAATATACTGATTTTATTCCTATGAAATCCTTCTAATTCCTCTGTGCACAACATAAAAATGCTAGCAGTAATTCATGTATGCATTGGTTCAGGGAGGTGACTGTAATTTCTTGTGTCACAGGGGTGCTTGTGTATTAGCTCCAAGCCTCAGGGAGGTCAATGTATTTTACCTTTAGAGGTGTGGAGAGTGGTATCTATTACATCTTCTTTTGGGTTCATTGTAAATGTTGCTGATCCAAGAGATTGGAATAATTCTTACTTGACTTATTTTCACTAGAATATCAAATAATTAAGGAGACTTCTAATTTGTAGATTTTTCTTTCTTACAGATATACTCTTTCCACCTTAGTGTGATGGTTGGGGTATGCTCATTAGTTGCACGCAAAAAATTAGAAGAGAGGATGATATTATTGGTAATTTTATAATTTGAAGTTGAAAGAGTAAGAAATTGATGCTTATAAGTTATGCCTAAGTCTTGAAGTATTGGTGAAAGCATTTTAACTTCTTGAGAGTCAAGTCCCCCTATGAAAGCTTTCACTCTATTTTGTGTAGGTATTTAGAAGCCCAAGTTAGACTTGAGTCATGGAGCTTGGCAAAATGGCGTGCACTTCAATAGTTGGAGACAGCCGCAGGTGGAGGTGGGAGCTCAAGGCAGCTTTGAGGAGAAAGTGGGATGCCAATGGAGAGCTTAGCCATAGACGGAAGGGGATGGATCTAAGAGAAAAAGTGTCTTTCAAGAGTTGAAGGTCAACTATTCATATATGGGAGTCGGAGGAGGGGTCTGGCTCACCTGAGAACAAGTGGTTTCTTTGCAAGTCCTAGGTTCAGATTTTGGAGCTCGTATAATGGCATTGCAAAGGTTGATATGATATGTGGAGTCGTATTATAGCTTAGGTAGAGGGTATAATACGTGCTCCATGGTGTTAGCTATCTCGGTCAATGCTCCCCTGTTTCTATGACAAGTCAAGGCGAGGTCGCCCTTTTGGAGGTACCTAGTCTATGCTACTAATTTAGGGTACTTTGAATGATCCTTTAGGAAAGTTTGCTAAATAAATGGAGGTATTGAGTTGGAGCCTTGCCGAGCAGCTAAAAACACCATGCGGTGATGATTCTTTTCGATATAGATGAGGTGTGAAGGAGGCAACTCAACGGAGGTTAGTTGAACGAATAGTATTGTACTAAGCTGTGCAGCCGTCGAGTAGATCTCGATCTTACCCAATGCTTGGCATGGCTGGTGGTACTTTGGTGGGAACCAATGCACCGAGCTTATAAACGGCCAAGTCCATGTAAAGGGGCAGTTTACGGGCCTTTAATTAGGTAGGTTCATGACATAGTGCTCATTTGCAGGATGATGAGAAGTTAAGGTACCCAACTTGCTAATAAGTGGTTGTGTCAAAGATGGTTGCTCACAAGAGTTGAGGCGAGCTAAGGCGGCTTGCTCATTGGTGAGAAGGCAGTTCGTTCATTGTGAGGTGACCTTAAGTAACTCCCTCGTCCTAGGCGAGCTAGGTTGCTCGTCCTTTATGAGACAATGTGAGGTGACTCGCTTGTTGGAGGCAAGTTTAGTGCCTCCTCTCACATGGCGAGGTGAGACCGGTTGCTCGTTGGAGATGAATTGGGTGGCTCACTCATTGCAAGGTCAGTTGAGGCAGTTATCAGAGGTGAGCTAGGCGGCTCGCTCCTTCCCAAAGGTGAGGCACTCACTCGTTTGAGGTGAGCAGGTCAGCTCACTCTTTGCAAGGTAAGCTCTTCGAGATGCTGCGTGGTGATGATCCTTCTATGTACCCACATTTTATATCCCTTGTATAACTTCGTTTTTATCCTCTCAAATTGTTACATCGACAAATTTTTGTGACGATGTAGATGGGTGGGTGCAGATTAGGGGTTGTTTGGTCTAACTTGATTGAGACTTTGGCTTCGTTTGGTAATCTAGCTTAAAGTTGAGTTTTTTGTTTCTTCTTTTTTTTTTTTTGACTTTAAGCCAGATAAGCAAAAAGTATGTTTGGTTAAAAAGTGGCTTTAAGCCACCATATAGAGAGAAAAAAATTGTGGTAATGAACGACTTGTGCATGTATATGTATATGCATGTGTATGTGTATGCATATGAGCTTCCTACACACGCGACAAAGAAGGATCCCCCGGAGAGGGAGAAGCAAAGCAAAGGGTTATGGCCCTAGTTTGACTTCACACCATCATTCTGGACTTTAGGAAGGCATGGATTAAGGAGGATCGAAAGATCCCTTGCAACTATTAGAGTTCAACATCCTCCTTTCCCAACCAAAGGAGGGAATGGAGTAATGGATTTCCAAATCTTATAGCGATTTTGAAAGTTTTGACTTATTTGTGACTTAAATAAAAAATGCTAAAAGTTCGATTTTAAGCTGGAACCAAATGAGGCCTTTAATATTATGTTTGATGGAGGACTGCATTTGATACGTTTCCAATTCCGAATTTCGTCAGTAATACTAAGCTGAGCTGGTATGCTTTAGAAGTAGCTTAGAAATACAAGTTGTTGCTCTTCCTTGGCCACTTAAATTGTGCTAGTGTTGGCATTTTCTAGAGTTTTACGCAAGGTTTGCTTGGAATGAAAACATACTTTTTGAAGATAGCATATAGAAGTTTAGTGATGTAATACGTGGAGAGATGAGATGGGGAAAGAAGGTAACACAAAGGAAATTCAAATTCTTGTTAATGAACTCTAAATAATACATCTAGAGAGTTTCTTATTTATAGGATTAAAATCTTATTCTTAAAAAGAAAATTAAAACTCTAATGAAAAGAAAAGAAAATAAAAATTCTAGTTAAAACATAATCTGTAATCTTAAGCTAAATGGAAACAAAATAAAAACTCTAATTAAGAAACTATTAAATTGAACTAATTATTGAATAATTAAAAAATTGTAAATGAGGCTCATTGTTCCGTGTCATTCTTTTCTACCAAAAAAAAGAACTCAACCTCGAATTCGTCCTGAAATGTTAAACTTTGTCATGCCAAATAATCATGTATTTCGAATATGCCACCTGCATTAGTTTCTTTCCATTCCAAGGCTATTAACAAGATTCACAAACCGTTTTCTACATGGAAATTTCTTGTTGGATGAGGAATAGGAGCAAGTAACACATGATATGGAGTATAATCAAACTTGGCTTGGTCATAGTGTTGCTAAGTAGACATTGAGGTGAGAGACCCATAAGTTGATATCCCATCTCTCTCTCTCTCTCTCTCTCTCTCTCTTTTAGAATTGCAGATTTTAACAAAATAAAATTAATATTATATTTGAATCTAATGGTTTTATCTTCCATGTTATAAACAACACTAAATTCATTGATCCATTCATGAAAAGGACGTCACACCAAATTTCATATGAACATTCGCCCATCTAAATGGAAACCAAACACCTTTGAGAAACTAGAAGTGGATTGTGATTAGCCCAAAGCAGTTGATAGAGTTGGAAATAGGATTCAAGGTTAAGTTTCTTCCTAGTGACACTTAATATGGATACTGCATTCATTAGGCATCCCTATCAATAAACATTTTGCATACTTTGTTGAGGCTTCTAAGGAAAGTATAAAAATCATTGATGCGCTTCTGCTTCAGCGTTTATGATAGGTACAAGAGTATAAAAATCATTGATGTGTTTCTGCTTCAGTGGACTCTCGGATCATCTACAGGATGGAATTCTAAAGATGCATTTCTTTTAAATTTATGATGCATGCATAGGCGATATAGTAATTTTTATTGAATTTTGTAGTCAAAGCAGAAAATAATATACTTTAATATTATAAATGATACATTGGTGCGGGTGTAAAGCTAAGTAAATTGCTTCGACTATTCCCTAGATACATTTCATTTGATGGTTAGAGGCAAATTGAAAGCTAAGCAATGATAATTTTAAAGATTCCCCTAGGGGAAAATAGAGATGTCTCTTATGTTACCAATAATATGTGGAAGTATCGACGTAATTTTGTAGTCAATCGATCTAAATACTACATGAAGAACATAAGCCAGATGACGGAACGAGAAGACCTAGGATGATAACATGAGTGATTCAGCATATTTGGTTCCTATATATCCATTCATGTGGTATTTCGTTGAACAATATATATAAAATCCATCGTATAGATATCACTATCTACGTCCAGAAAGTCATATGGTTTGGAAGAAGCTTGTGCAGTTTGGGAAGGGATTTTCATTGACAAAAAAGAAGATTATGTTTCAATTGATAAGTCCTTAGGCGCGGCTATACATAACATAAACATCACACTTGGAAAGGGTGAGCAATTAGTTAAAGCAGTGAGTGTTGTAGCGAAATTGATTGCAAAAGCGGAGAAATCAGCCGCATTAAATTACCTTTTGGGGAGATCCGTTTGATATCCAAACAATGCTTAGCAATAGTCAAGATAACTGGGGAACGCTGGGGTAAACTAGAATAGTTTGGATAGGGTTGGATCTAACCGTTGCAAGGTAAGCATCCTGTAGTAAAAATTGTAGTTATGAATCCCATAGACCATCCCCGTGGTAATGCTTCATTACTTGTTTTGTCTGGTATTATGATACCGCTTATCCTTGTGAGTTTACAGACCTACTGGACCATAAGCTTCTCAAGGTTAAGCATTTATTTTTTAAGTTAGAGACCAACGTCTTGGCGCTAACGTGGGATCCAATCAAGCACCTACCGGTTTATGTAAATATCGAATGCGTTCCCCATCTAGAGAAGTCATTTTGGAGGACAAACTAAGCATTTTTGGATTTGCATTCCTCGTGGTTAGAACCTTTGAGGGGTTCAAATGGCTGGACTAGGGTCCAAATGGGCTGGACTTGAGTAGGTTCAAAAAGGATATGCAACCTTGGCCAAAAAGGCGTTTTGCAAAATATGACCCATGCTCCTTTAAGTTCTTTAAATTCTATGAATGGTGTAGCTACTCAGATCAATGCACTCAATTATGTCTCTTATTGAAGTTGGTTAGCTTTCTCTCATTTTGTTCTAGCATTTTTCTTATTAGTAGGTCATATGGGGCAATTGAGAAGGGCACGAGCAGCTGCAATAGGATTTGAAAAAGGAATAGATCGTTATTTTGGACCTGATTTTTTTACCACTTTATTCGTACGAGGGGGGTGTAATTGTTTTACTTCACAAATAGGCATTCTTTTCTATTCTATTAGTATTTTCTATTAGATTATTATTAGTTAGTGATCCAGGCTTAGTGAGTCATTTCTTCCATGATGAATTGTTGGCATTAGTCATACATTTTGTCTCTGTGGACTGAGGAGAAAGAGGGCTCTTGGCCACACCCCATTTAAACTTCTATTCGACTCTAAAAAAGAATAATGTTAGTATTGGTTGGCCATCTAGATCAAGAAATGGGATTTACTGAAATTGAATCTTTGTGGAAACGTTAATATCATACTGAGATCTTTTACACATTTGATGAAGCAAGGTATTTTTTCTTATAATCGGTAAAGTTTGTGAAGTTGGTAAGGATTAAAATATTCCTTCATTTTTATGATCATCAATCCTAGAGGCCCCCTTTACCATTCTATATTAATGAGTTATTCTACTTGCATAGATATGGTAGAGGGGCAATTTTGGCAATATTGTTAATCAATTACATAACTACACATTTGGCTTTTCTTGAATGAAATCTACATAAATATTGTACTACAAAAGTATTGTACTATAAAGCATAATGAGATGAATTATATAAATATCCATAACCCTCTTCTATTAGATATAGAAAAGAATCCTTTTCTTGACATGGTTGGAAGTTCCTATAACATTATTATTTTTAACATAATAAGCGCGACCTTCACGTCCCGCATGTCGTACGGGGCGCTTTGCCGGAGTTCACAACAATTTATTCCCTTTTCAGATCTGTAATCATTGGAAAAGGAGAAAGGCTTTTTCAATATTCTTTGAAGGCCTTTTTTGAAATATCTTTCTCGTGTCTAGTACTTCATGTAGGCCTTTTTCTGAGGTCTAACGTTAGCACAATGTGTAGTGAGTCAATGATGGTTTCTCATCTGTTACATGCTGATGATACGATGCTTTTTACAGGTGTTGAGCTAGCTCAGATGGGGTATCACTGCTATGTACCTATTTTCTTTGAGCTTGTGTCGGGCCTCCTGGTTAATCTGGCCAAATTAGAGTTAATTACTTAATTTCGATTGGTGACGTCCCAAATGTAGAGGGTTGGATTGGTATTTTAGGGGTCCAACCATGGTGCTCTTCTAGTCGCTTATCTGGGACTTACATTAGGGGCAAATTTTAAGGCGGAAGTGTCTAATTTTAAGTAGATTCCCCTTAACTTGTATGTCGAAGGCAAAGAAGACAGAAACAATCATCTATTGGACCATCTCGGGTGTAAGAGTAGAGGAACAACTGCCTACAGAATATTGTTCCGGAGAGGGAACCAAAGAGGCAGTCGTGAAATTGGACTGGACAGCATTAGGGAGGGCTGGAGTGCGCCGATTTTGAGGTCGCACTTGACAATCTTTAATGATATGTCCCTCCCTTTTGCAATAATTGCAGAATTTCTTGCTGCAATGCTTGCCAATAGCTGAGAATGATACTTCCCAGAATACCCATCTATGTTGCTGCAATGCCCAGCCAAAACAAAAGCTCTCTACACCCAGAAGTTGCCGACTATCCCAATGAGAGGTCCGATAACCCCAAGTCAAGAAATCTCAAGAGATAAACCACTAAAGAAATTTCATAACTCGACCTAGAAAAAAAAAAAAAAACTAACTCAGAAGATTAAGCACAAAATTTAGAATTCTGGCTCTAATACCATGTCAAATGGTTTGAATGCCTCTCAATTGAGGATCTCTTCTCATTAAATAGAAAAGTATTACCATAATTTCAGTCTGCAATCACTCCTATTAATCAATCTCCATCAATCTCTCTAAATCAGTCAACAATCACTTTGTACCATAATTACAATGCAATTAATCTCTCTAAATCATCTTACAACCACTTTGTACCATAATTACAATACAATCAATCTCCCTAAATCAATAGTTACAATAATATTATAGCAAGATATTCCAGCTGACAGAAAGTAATTTGGGATGGGGTATTGGAAAGATTTCAGAGAAGGCCGGCAGGGTGGAAGCATCAATGCATTTTTAAGAGAGGTTGTCTTACTCTCCTTAAGTGCACACTTTCCTGCTCCTGACTTGCTCTTTGTTGGTTCATACTATCCTCGGGTCTGTGACCAAGAAGTTAGAGAAGTTGTAGAGAGATTTCTTATAGGGTGGTTTGTGTGACTGTTTGTAGTATCATCTGGTCAATTGGAATATAGTTTGCTCTCCTATAAATGTATGGGGGTTTTGGTGTTAGAAGGCTGGAGGCTTTTAATAAAGCTATGTTAAGGAAGTGGCTGTGGAGATTTGCTTGTGAGAGGGAGCTTTTGGAGGAGGGTGATTAAGTCCAAGTATAGGTCTTTAGTGGGTGATTGGGTCACCCCTAGGTGAATAGCTCGTATGATAGACGCTTGTGAAAGGATAAATTCTCTAGACGCATTTCTTTAAAGTCGGTAGCGGGAAGATGGTGCAGTTCTAGCTTGATGTTTGGTGTAGAAATGAAGCTCTTTGTACGATATTCCCTGATATTTTCATTCTAGTTAGGGATAGAGCGGTTTCTGTTATAGAGTATGCCCGGAGTTATTCTGCCCTTTGTTTTTGGGACATTGGGTTGAGGAGGGAGGTTCAGGATTGCGAGTTGGATTAACTGTTGAATCTGCTAGGAGTCTTGTATGCACACAGAGGTGGTGGTGTTATGTGGAGACGTGAACTCTGTTAGGCGGATAGGAGAGACGAGTGAGAATTTTCATATTAAGTCTTTCTATAGGTGCTTGATGGGTGATAGGAGGACAATTTTTATGAGTAGGAATATTTAGAAGGTGAGCTCCTTTGAAGGTGGATTTCTTCACATGGAAAGATTTTTACTATTGATAACTTGTGGAGGGGGGTGAGTTCGTTCCTCACCTCTTGATTAATTGGTGCTGCATTTGTGAGGGGGGTGAGTTCGTTCCTCACCTCTTGATTCACTATGATCTTGCTAAAGAATTGCGGGGTTTTGTTTTGCTGCTTTTTAGTGTTGATTGGGTGGTTGGGAAAAATGTTTTTGACATTTTGTTGAGATGGAACGGGGTAGTTATCGAGGAGTAGGAGAAGGACCTAGCCTTTACGTTCGCTTTGTGTGATGTGGGTGATTTGGCTGAAACAAATCAGAAGATCTTTTGAGGAAACTGAACTTTTGGTTTAAAGATTGAAAGCATTCCTCCTTGTTAATTTGTATAGCTGGATTTCTAAACAGGGGGTACCGTCTGTGGAGGATGGGATAGATTTTTTGGAGTCACTTACTTTGTTTTGACTTTTTGTGGATGTTTTTGTTGCTTTCCTCCTCCTTTTGTGGGAGTCTTATTTCTCCATTTTGTATGGAGTTTTTCTTCTTATACAGGTGGCATTCTCTTAATGTCTTTATAAAATTTTATCTATCAAAAAAAGTCTTATTTATAGGATTAAAATCTTATTTTTAAAAAAGAAACTAGAATTTCTAACTAAAACAAAACAAAATAAGAAGTTATTTTGAAAAGAAAAAGTAGAATCTTAAACTAAAAGGAAACAAAATAATAATACTTCTAAAAACATAATTAAAATAAACTAATTATTAAATAATTAAAATAAAATTGTAAAGGAGGCCCAATTGTTCTGCATTGTTTAGTCTCGATTGTAAGCGCATTACTCACTAAGAAGCGTCCATTCACCTATTTGTCTTGTTATAAATGTCCCTGAGGGCTTTCTCATAAGCGGATTCCAATTAAAGAGTTTTTGCCGAGCCCCGAGCTATATATTGGTGGACCCCCAAGCTATCTAGTGGTGGAGGACATACTCCACGAACCAACCGAATTCTAGGGTGTCGCTCGAAAGAAATGCTACAAGCTTTATCTACAGCGCAAGCCATCAAGACCTTTAATAAAAATCGTTCCAGTGATCTAGACCTCATGGTAAAGTTCAAAACTACTTTTGACTGGCACTATCTCCATTGCATTATTTGACCCAAATGAATTAGTAATTATGTTTCCAAATATAATAAAGCACTCTACATTTTTTGTTTTGTTTTGGCTTCCTCCTCCAGAACACTCTACAGAACACTAAACTTCCTTGTGTCAAACATCACATTTCAGGGTGAGAGGTAGCTAGTGTTTGCTTTTAATTACTTAGAATACACTCTGGCCCTATCTTCTCCATTACTCGTCATTTAGGTAAAATATTCCAACATGAGTGAGCAGTGTGATATGGTGGTTGCATTCCTCACTACGAATGAGTATTGCAGCTTCTTGTTCTTTCATTCTTTTCATCTTTTCTTTTTAATATCTTTTGCGTTAATGCTTTTTGTTTTCTCTCTTTCTTTGTTTTTGGTTTTTTTTTGTTTTTTTGTTTTGTTTTTTTAACTCTTTTTCTGTGTCTCTTTATTTTTTCCTCATTGTTGATTGTGGAATAGCTTTCCCGGTGCTTTGCACTGATCATCACTTCCAAGATATTGACGGACGGACGCTTTTTTCTTAAATTGTGCTTTCCAGTTATCCCCTGAATGATGCTGCAGAAACAGTGAACGAAATCGGATCTTCTCTCAGTAGAGTTATGGGAGGAACAAGTGGAATCATGTAATGAAGTATTCCTTGCCTTTTGACTTGCTGCCTCACATATTATGTTTTTGATGGTTTGGTCATGTTTTGTTACTCCTAATTCTATGCATTTCCTTTGAAACAGATACTATGTATTCTGTAAGGCTGCATATGCACTGTTGAAGGCAAATAACCACCCAGTTATTACACCAGAGCAATGTAAGATGATTCCAGAATCCAGATGGAAAACTTTTGTAACTTGCACTGTCAGTACATGTTGTGGGGGTATTGGGGCTGATGTGCTTGACTATTTGACTATTTACTAGTAATAACAAATAGTCATTTATTACGCCTGCACTAATGACTGTTTGATTACTCAATGACTCTCTTGTTATAGGGGCTGATGCGCTTGAAGCCGCCACTGCTGCAGTCAGTAAATATGGAGGGGCTAGTGCAGGTTATCGCACCTTGTTGGATGCCCTCATTCCTGCATCATCAGTTCTTAAAGAGGTCACCTTTGGTGCTTAACTCACTTTTTCATTGGAATTTGATTTCCTTTTGCTTTGCTACTGATACGTAATAACTTCACAAACAGCGTTTAAATGCTGGAGATGATCCAGCTGTGGCTTTTGTTCTCTCATCTGAAGCAGCACTGGCTGGCGCTGAGTCCACTAAACACATGCAAGCACAAGTGAGATTCTTTTTTATCCTTTTCTATTTGAACGTGTGCTGTGTGTTTCTTTTCTTCTATTTCCAACCTATGGACATCGGCACTTCAAGAAATAGGAGATGTTGTGAGCTGGCCTTAGATAAAATATAGCAGTTCACGTGATTTTCTTGCTCACAGAAGGAAAAAGAAAGAATGAAGACATGGTTTTCCCCCATAGGATTAGAAAAAAGTTATAGGATGAGGTAGTGCAGAGTATGATGTATTTTGGAAATGACTGTAGTGAAGGTTTAGAAAAAAGTTATAGGATTAGAAGGCGTACCCCTAATGGACCCAAAAAAAAGATGGACCAAAAGAGAAGGTTATTTAGCAAGAACGAATATTTCTTTGCCTACTTATACTAAACTCACTTACCTACTCCATAAGGCTTTTGACAATTGCAGGGACCTCTCGTGTGTTTTCTGAAATTGCACAGCTCTCCTTCGCTTTTTCTAGCATTATACATTCCCCCCTTCCTTGACTTGGCCTAGACAATGTCAACACATAGTTATACGAACTGTTAGGGGTTGGGGGAATGAGGGCGCTAGAGGATTCTAAGGTTGGGAGTGCCTGAAGGGGCATTTTTTCATTATAAACATTGGCATATAAAAAATTTTAACTTTTTTTTTTTATAAAAAATTATCTCAAACAATTTAATTTTTTTATTCCTCTTTTTTCTAAAAAAATGAACCTCTTAAAAGCCAAGCTTTTTAAACATCCTAAACAGAGCCTTAGTCTTTATTGCTAATTAGGGTTTCCTAGGATTTTGTTCTCTATTTATATTGTGTAACACATTATTAGTGGTTATGCCTTCTGTTCATTGCAGTAATAATAAAGATCTCTCTTTTGTCTATCTTTCACATGATTTCTTTTTGTATTACAGCCAATTAAGCCTTAATCCAATCACAGAGTCCCACTTCAACAACCACCATCGAACAATTAATTGTCGTTAACCTGTTTAGCAACCACCTCTCGGACCACCATCAACCTGTTCATCGCCATCATTCACAACCTGTGTCTTGCACCCGCGACCCCCGCCAACTTGTCTTTGCATCCTTGTTGCTTCGGCGACTACTGCCGACCAGTCTACGATCATCGCCAACTCATCTCCTATGTTTGTCGACCACCACCGACCAATCCACAACTATCATTGACTCCTCTCCAACATTCTCCAACCATTGGTGTACCCTCAGCAACTAGATCTAGGTTTTGACGCAACAAATAGTGGCACGACCCGATTTGTTATTTTGCTCCATCACCCTTTGTTGAGCCTCCATCTTCCACCAGCAACCTTGTCGGGCCCTCGCCTGTCTCCAACGACTTGCGCTGGCCCTTCGTCTAGTTCTTTTTGGTCCTCAATCAACTTATGTTGCTTCTCTCTAGTTCATCAGTCTTCATTGGCTCTCTGGTCTACTTCAACATCTTGGTATGAAATTTTGATACAGGAATTGGCATATTACTTTTATCCTAGGTTTTTGACGAGATTTTGACTCCCTTTGATTCTCTTCATCTCTAGTTTGTTTCCTGCTCTCTAGTTCACTTTGACATCTAGATTTGGGTATGCAATTGTGTTATGAGAACCTGCATAAAATTTTAATCACAAGATTTGAAAAGACTTGCGAGATTTTGACTAAGACCTGTGATCAACTAGCTTTTATGAAACTCCTTGATTTGCAGTCGCTTGATAATTATATACATTATGGAGAGAGCAAAGGCTAGTGCGGTTCGTTATGGCTCTTCGTGATCAATTTGAGCCTCTTAGTGGTGCTATTCGACGCCGTTCAGCTTCACCATTAGTTGATTATGCAATCCGCGAACTTATTGTTAAAGAGACACGAATCAAGTTTCTCATATTGCTATCCCTTCTCATTTAGTGTTTGCCACACTCTCTTGATCAGTGCGTTCTACCCTTCCTCAGTTTTGCGACACTAACCGAGATGGGTCCATAGGTGACGTGATCAGCCAGTGGCTTGCGTCACCTCAAGGCTTAACTAAACTAGTCTAGCACCTAAATTGTTCGGAATCTACTTTGTACTAAAATTTGTATTATTCTCTTTATGTCCATATCGTTCTCTAGTGAGTGGGTAGGCCATTGCGTAATCATTGTTTCTAGTTTTGGTAGGAGGGTCCTCCTCTATATAATGGAGTGTTTCTGTCAGTTTATATTCAAACTTGTAAGATTACTCTAGCATTAAAATCCTGTGTTCTCTATTCTATTTACGATCCTTCCTTTTTAGTAATTGTATCTCATTAGTGGCTACCTTTCTAAGTACACAAGTACCCAAGAAAGACACATTTGTGAGCCTTTGACGATACGTTATCCAACATGGAGAAAAAAATATGAGCAAAGATAAATTCTCTCGAGAGTAATAGTAAAGTGTGATTTGTCAGTATATAAAAGTGAAAGTAGAGATTTATGTTTTAGAACTACTAAGGGTATGCAGTTAATGTGATGACCATAATTGTCAACTTGTGTAATGTATCGTGAAACATTTTATTTTTTATTTTTTATCGTCAACTTACGTACTGTATCGTATCGATGTGTATGGGAAATTTTTTATATCCTAATAAATAAGTAAAAAAATAAACTATAAGATATTTATAAAGCATAAATGTGGCAAAAATGAAGCAAAAATATGTAACCTTCTTCACTCAAGATGGTTCAAACATTCAATACCAAACATCTCCACAAAAGAGGGAAATCAGAAGCATTGAACTAAACCACTAAGAGCATGCGGTTAATGTGATGACCATAGTTGTCAACTCATGTATTGTATCGTGAAACGTTTTTTTTTCTGCATCGTGTACTGTATTGTATCGTATCGTGCATGGGAAGTTTTTTATGTCTAAAAATTTAGTAAAAACAAAAATTATAAGATATATATAAAGCATAAAAGTGGAAAAAATGAAGCAAAAATATGTAACCTCCTTAGCTCAAGATGCTTCAAATATTCAATACCAAACATCTCAACAAAAAAAGAGAATGAAAAGCATCTAGTTCAAATTCAATAACAAAAATTCCATGTTTTTAATTATAACGGAACTTTACAAAACAAAAATAAAAAGCTAATTTGTTTTAACAAATATCTTTATCCTTCAATCTTCATCATCCCTAAAGTCGATATCCAAAATCATCATCATCGCCTTCTTCTTCCATCACATCAATCATTTCAATCTTTCTTCATCTTCTTCAACTTCTTCTGTTTTTTGCCGTTCTTCATGGCATTTAAGTTACTTGAACCTGTATTATAATGAATTATGAATAACATTGTTAAGAATTTCATTTAGAAAAACAAATTATGTAATAGAAAATTAGTATTTTTTAGAACTAAATAGTTTAAACGTCACTTTCCTTTTTGTAGTTCTGCACTTTCCTACACTAATTTAAAAACATTTGTGCATGTCCATCCATCAAGAATCTGGGGTATGCATGGATCCTCCTTTTGAGTAATCTATGCGTCATCAAATTCCATATTCGATAAGCAAATTAGATCAGATGAGTCACTTTTCTCTTGTCTCTTTAAATGCATCAACTCTAAATTGATGTTATATGTTACAAACACTAGTGCATTCACTTTTTGTTGCTCTAAGCGGTGTCTTTTTTTTTTTTTTTTTAGAATGCACACAATCAAAAGTAATTCAATTTATTTCGCACCTTGTAGCACTACAAAGTAAGACTTAGCACCTAGATGGTTAGTCTTTAAAGCTCTTTGCAAACACTTCCATAACTCTATCACCACAACGCTGTGTAATAAATGGTTTTTAAATTTCAATAAAACGGAAAATTAAAAAGAATTTAACAACACAATATTTTTCTATTTTGTAAGATATACATGAATGCTTCTTGTCTCTTGTAATAATGGTCATGCTCATTCCAAAAAGGTTCCTTTAGCTTTGTGAAATTTGTGCATATGTGAATGACGGTTCTCATAGGACTATTCAAAAGAAAGCTTGTAATAGTTCTCTCTCTCTGATCACTCCATCCATTTGACATCAAAGGAGACTCATTTTTCCATTCAAGTCTATTTATCTAATGTTGCATGAACATAGTCAACCACTCAACCCTCTTTGTTCAAATAGATAATCCTAACCTCATGATACGATGGAAGATATAATCCATTCTCATAATTACCAGCCAAGTCCATCATCTTATGAAACAGTGGACTTTTAACTAAATAAAATAGCATGGCATGTGCATTAAAAAAAATTGCAAGTATCAGAAGGTGATTTGCTTGTCCTGCCCTTTCCCTCTCTTTCAAAAAAACATACGTTGTTCCCTTCTTTTGATCATTTATTCTTCAAAACATTGTACCTTTAACTGTTGACTCGAAAACTGGCAAGCTCTGAAATACGAGGTTTGACCAAGTTCAAACTCTTCGTCATCTAACAAAAGCCTGTCGTTTTTCAATTCATTAAAAACAAAAAAAATTCCCGAGCATCATCCGAAACTTTTTGGCACTGGATATCTATTTGAGTTTGGGATAAATATGTCATTTGAATAATGCCAGCCCAATACTCATGAGAACAATAATTATGCTTTAATGCCAATCTTCCATTGTTACTTTCTAAAATACATGTGCAACAATCCCATGTGGGATCGTTTCCTCTTTTCTTTTTTTCCTTTTGTCAGCCACAAATAAATAAATAGTTGGAGGTTACCTTGTTTGCTAAAATCCTAATAAACAAAGTTGAAGGCCACTTGAAGAATAGAATAATGAAGCTCTGCAAGCAAAATAGTGTCTGCAGCAATAAAAAAGGGAATTGGGGAAAGACCCTATTTTGGCAGCAATAAGTAAACAGTAAAAGGCTCTCACGAAACTTTACTTCTGCAGTAGACAAATGAGGCAAAGCAAGCTGGACTTTTTTATTAGTAAAAAAGTTAAGCAAACAGATTTCACAAACTGGGTAAGAAGTAAAATGGATCAAGTCTTCAAGTTCAGGTCTATGAAGAACACCTATCGACAGCATCAAAATTCATCCAAACAAACTCAGATTCAGTTATCCATACATAAATGGATCCTTGAAATGTAAGAAACCATTTAAAAAAATCCAGAGAAAGTTTGGAGATTTGGAGTTATTTACATTTAACCATTACCGACAAATTTTGATTCTTGTGATGATTTGATGTTTTGTAAGACCAAACAAAAACTATGTTGATCTACAAGGAAAACAATCGATTGGCACATATAATCACTGAATTCATGAAAAAATGCAAAATAATAATAATAATAATAATAAATGGTAAAAGTCGAGAATTTTTCGCTTCAGGTCAATCATGTCCGAGTCATTTGGCACGTATATGTTTTGCTGTTTTCCTTAAACCGTTGAATCAAAATGTATTGTACGATTTCATACCTATATCGATCAATTTTGTGAGACGTATGATACAGGTTTGGGATATGAATCGAATACTCTTCGGAACGAGACATATCGTGCGATACGTATCGCATATCGCATGAGTTTAACATTTATGATGATGACAGGTGGTCAGAGCCGCATCACTCTAAAAGTCTTTGGGTACCTATATATTCAGTAAAAGAGTACGAGCAATATCTAACGATTAACAAATGACCATATTTCTGCTTAGTGACACCATTCTGTTGATAGGTATGAGAATAACCGGTTTGATGAATAATTTCATGAGAAATATAACAAAAAATAATCACAACCGGACCCTAATCAAGCATTATCAGAATGAGAAATCTTAATATGTTTACCAAATTGAGTAAAGATCTTAGTATAACATCTAAAAATGGTATAGAGTAACTCAGTTTTTCTTTCTTCATAAAATTTTTTTAAAAAAAACAAAAACAAATATGTGATACAATAATAATCATCAACAAATATAACAAGCTAAAAGAAACAGCCACACTAGAAGTTTGGGAAGGTTCTGAAATATTTGAGTAAGCTACATCAAATGACTCGGAGTGACGACTATCCGCTGGAAAATGAACTATGATGTTGTTTCCCAAGTTGACATGCTTCACACTCCAAACTCCAAACTCCAAACTCCAAACTAAACAAATGACTATAGGTAGAAACAACTAACATGAACAATGCCAAAGATGGGATGACCCAAACAAAAATTGCACTGAAGATAAGATATGGTAGCACTCAATGCACAGAAAAGATCGAAGAAACTGAGCCATCAATGTCAATCCTTCTAATGCCCCAAATCAATCACCATCAATGGTAGATATTGTAGAGAAAAATATGTGTAGTAACTGTGAGATTTCATAAAGAAAATCTGATCTAAAGATGAAACAGAGTTTGTTGGAGGGTGACTTCTGACGATGACAAACAAACAAAGGAAAAAAGAAACAAGAGTGTTGAATTATGGAGTGAAATGCAACCCTTGCTCAAACGTACAACCGATGACACTACTATGAGTGAGTTTAGACCTTTCTGAAGATTTTTCTTTTCTTTTTGTATCTGTGCATTCTTTTAGATTTTGTATTTCAAGGCAGTCCTTAGCAGAAAGCCAGGATTAAAAAGTTTATGTTCAGAGTGGGAAATTACAAACAGTTGTTCAGTCACATATTGTGCAGTATCACACAGCAACTTTTACAGATACTCTGTTGAATGTCATTCAATCCATTAAATAAAACAGATGTAGCAAAGAATTATTAGCAAGAAACATCTGATGCTTAAGAAAAACAACAATGTTGAGCTAAAAATTATAAATTTCAAATAGAGTTGCTCAAACTCCAGTAATTCCACAAATATAACCTTTCACTGCACTTATTGAAATTGTAAGTACAGTTTGTGAATCACTTTATGGCGTCTCTATATTCTTCTTTGTTAAATGAATCATGTACTATAACATTTAATGCAATTGCTTATTTCAGGCCACTTAATTTTGGTAGTGTTAGTACTGTATAGGTTGTTTCTGCCCTCTAAAATTCATGTAGAGATCAGAATTCTCTCTACAAGCATGAAAAGCTGCAAGGAAATTTGTATGCAGCTAGAATTATCATGAACTGGTGATCTGACATCTATGTACATCATTAGTTGTGAGTCTTTTTTGAGTTGATGAGTTTTGTCCATGTACCGTTCTTTTTATTTTTCCTTCTCTATGTTTTTTGTTTTGTTTTGTTTTGTTTTTTCGGTTATAGTTTCTGAATACCTCATGTGCAAATTCTTGATTTTGGTTGCTTTCTTATATTCTCATTTTCCTGAATATTTAATTTCTATGTTAATGCACTTGTTTTCATGCATACGGTGACCTAAGCTTCTAGCTTTGTAGGCTGGCCGGTCACTTTATGTCTCTGGAGATATTATTGCATCGGTTCCAGACCCAGGTGCCGTGGCTGCAGCTTCATGGTATAGAGCTGCCGCCTTAGCTGTCAAGGACGTTTGGGCTTCATAAGGATCACCATTTTACCCGCGTGCTTCTTTCTTGCCAAAAATGTAACCAAGTAAACTTGTTCATATCATTGCTATTTATGAGCTTTCCGCTTATGCTGAGTCTGCATAATGCTGAGAGAGTTTGTTTCATCCAGTCTAGAATTTCATTGGAGAATTTAGTTCCAAAGACAAATTACTTGCTCATGCATTGTTGACACATTTTAAGATTTTGTTCACATTCTTTTGTAATTTTCATAGCTGTAAACATGGTTCTTGATGGCCTTTTTGGACTTATATGCAGATAAAAATCTTGGCTATGCAATATAGTCCAGAGAAATCTTTATTTCTTTTTACTTGAGAACCCTGCACAGGCAGGTCCAGACCCACTTTGGCGCGCTAAATTCGGAAATGCGTGAACCTACCTATAAAACCTGCTCACTAAGACTGTTTGCCCGAGTTTAACACAATACTTTCAAATTTACGTTTGGTTTCGTAACGATCTTAAACCATTTGGCAACTCATGTTGGACAACACTGAGCAATACTTATGAAACTGATTTAATTGGCCCAGTCTCTTTTATTTTAGGTCATTTTGCTACTGCAGATGGCAGTTGCCAAGAGTGGAGTTCACCGCAGTAGAGTGTCCCATTCCGACCGTGGCATTGAAGCTTGGTGGAGAAGAAGCAAACATAGGTATGCTCGTTTGTTGTCTTGTTCTCCGAATATTAAGGATCTACATGCCGATTTCTTCTTGCCTTTTTAAAATTTGATTTATGGTGGGTTAATTTTGTATGCCCTTCTTTGCAGAGTTCTTTTATCTCGCCCTCTAGCAAGTACGAATGTGTATTTAGAAATCTTCAATTCTTCTTGCGTATTTATTTTTTCTTTTATTGAAAAAGGAAATTATTAACCAGAAGTGGAAGATAGAACAAGTTAAAGAGAATTTGAGGCAAGAGAATTTAAGGCAAAAGCATTATTGACTAAAAACATGCATCCTAACCGTGTTTCTATACCTCTGACCCAATCATTTGTTAGCCCAAACCCAAAAGAAGGTAGACAATCAAAAAATAGTCAGCAGTAAAATTCAAAAGATTACAACAAACCATTAGGTACACTTATTACGAAGTCTTGTTACATGTACACTCACCGAATATAGAATTGGATACACTCTTATAATATTGGGTGGGTCTCACACAATTGTGGAATTCACTCCATGTGAGAGGAATGTGTCCGGTTCTGTGTTCGAATCTGTGCACTTAATATTTTTCTGTTACGAGTCACTCTTATCTTCTATTTGTCCAATAAATGTGGACTAATATTGTCTTAAAAGTCTTTTTTGCTACATCATTAGAGGGAAGTATTACGTAAAAAAATGTCATATAATACTTCACGAGGACTATCGAATAATTACTTCAAATTATAGGTTTCGTGTCACGTGATTGGTGACGAGTTCTTTGTTTGTCCATAAAATAGTGAAGGCTTATCTTTTCAATTTCTTCTGCTATTGATTATCTAGAAAATTAAGAGACTGTTATTGTTTCATGGTCTTTTACGGCTTTTTTTTCCTTCTTAAAATGAATTATTTGGGAATGCAATAAAATCAGTTATTGCGGATACCTTCATCTTGTTTCCTTCTTACATTACTTGACCTTATTGTGTCTCATTTGATTCCAATGAGTTGGGGATCAGTTTCCACTCAATGGCTAAGACATCTCTCATGAAGTTTGACGACAAAATATCTCAACTGAACTGATGCTATTATTCAATAGATTTACAAACTAGTCAATGGCTTCGTTCATTTAATAGGAAAAGAAAGGAAAAGAAAAAAAAATAACTATTTTATTTTTTGTTCAATTGATACAAAAAAAATATTGAGTCTTGAAAAAACATCTTGCAAGAAATATTTTTTCATAAAATAATTCTTATATTAGTATAAAATTATGCATCAGGAGAAAATTAAAAATTGTATTTTTTATTAATGTATTTTTGCGAACTAAATAGATAACGAAAATTGATTCTCTTATATCTTTTTTTCTTTTATCTTCTTTTACTTTACTTTTTTTTCGTAAATTATTTTTTCCTATAGTTTTCTTAACAACTGAACAGAACTAAAGGAAATAGAATTTGACATTCTAGATTTATAAAATGCAATATATGAATTATTTTTTTTGTATAATTTTTTTAACAATTGAACAAAATCCAAAAAAAAGAATTTGACGTTCTAGATTTATAAAATACAACATTTTGGGAATGAATAACGGAAACACTGACTATGCTTTGTAATTACAAGAACTGTCACTGTCACTGCTGTGATTTGTAACTAGTTTAAAGGCTAATTTGTTTTAGCCAAACTATTTGTTTAGATTGGAAGTAAGTTGTTTAATAAATTAATTTTTAAATTTAAATTTTAAAAATTAATTAGCTAGATACAAAGAGTTTTTTTATTTCTCAAATTAGATAATATTCTTTTTATATAGTTATAACAACTATATAGGTCTTGTTTGAGCTAATTTGTGTAATTTTTATTTATTTATTTATTTTTTTAAAAATTATTATTTTTATTCAACTTTTTAACCTTTTAGGTTTTTTTTGTTTTTTCTTTTCTAGCCAGGGTATGTTGGCTTTTAAACTTTTCAACGCCAATCGCAATCTGATCATAGCAAGACAACCTTTAAATGAGGAACCAACACCACTTACAACATAAGCACGACGGCTCTTTACATAGAGATTTTGCTAGCTAAAATAATTATTTAGTACAATTTTTTTTATAATTTTCTAATGTCATGTTTGTTTTGAAAGATAGAAAAATAGGAAATAAATAATTCCCTAACTATCCTTTCACTAACTATTTCAACCCCCTTTCCCTATTCATTTATCCCTCTTATAAGGAAAAAAGAGGAACTAATAATCCAATCCTAATTATTAATCTCTCAATATAAACATGAGAAATATACTTATTTTGGAATAACAATTCAACCCAAAATTCTAATCCCTCAATACAAACATGGCCTAATAGACTTTTCATCTCACTAGCTATTTTGCATTTCACAATTTTAGCTAGTTAAGTTTAATTAGCTATTAAAGACTACCAAAATTTTTTTATCATTAAAATATATCACATCATTGGTCGTATTACCTATCATGTGTTATATATATACTAGTTGAGATAGTCGTGTTATGCACGATCATTATTTTTGGGTCGTTACTAATTAATGTTGTTTGGAATGATAAGTTACATCTTTATACATTATACTTGAGTAATAATGGACATTTTATAAATCAACAAAATAAATCTTTTAACAAAAACTTTGATATACATTCAATTAGCATGAACAATTGAGTCTTTAGTACATGTGTTATTTTAGATAACCTGGTGAAGCTACCAAAATAAAAAATGACCAATTCATGAATCTACAAGTTCAATAAGAACATTGGGGGATAAAGAATTTACAATTAGAATCAAGGGTGATCAAACATCATCTGCATTGCTTCTATCGACGTGTGTTTTGTGACTGACTTAGTGATTGCTTTTATCCGGTCTTGAAATTCTAAAAATATGATTATAACTTAAAAAAGAAGTTATAAATATTTATTAAAGATGTGAATTATAGATTCAAGTCATAAAACTTTTGTTAACTGATTTAGAATCACAAATTACAAGTAAAAATCTTAAATCCACCTATTTGGATTTTTTAAATTTTGTTGAACTATAAGTTAAAAGTTGAATAAAAAGAGGATCAAATGAATACTATCTATATATTTTTTCTTATAATCTAAGTTACGGTTAATTTGGTTGTTCTTTTTTTGATTCGTATCTACATATTTCAAGTATGATCCTATCTTAAAACAATAGACACCCTCAACAATTTTCTTCTTCATTCTTTTTTTATTGATTTAGTTTAGAAATAGGGATACCTTACCTTAGCTTTCCAACATAAGCATCACTTCCTTGGGATAGGTCGGTCATCTGCATCAAGTGATATAATGTACTCGGTATGAGAACCGTGTCAACACCTTCGTGCTGCTAGGAGAAACTTTCTCTTGTCTGTGAATGCTGCAAAAATGAAAGACAGGATTTAGGAATTCAAAACACAGAAAACATCTAGAACAAATAAATAGTGGGCTAATGATCCCTTAGCAATTTAACATAAAAAAATGATAAGTTGGGCATTTGGAGCCCACCAAGTGAAACTCGTGGTTTCTTGGTCACAACAAACTAAAGGTAACATTTCATTACAAAGCATTCCCAAAGGGTAGAACCGCAGGGTATGTTAAAAGAAAGAGTTCATTGATAATTTAATCCTAAGTGAGGCCAACGACCAACTCAAACCCGCTAGCTCTTGTAAAAAAGCTTAAATATACCAAATAAAAATGAGAACAAATACTGCCTTTAATAATATTGTTTATAAAATATCGAGTCATGACGAAAGCACAAATGTTTTTTTTTTTTTTTTTTTTATGACAAAAAAAAGAGCTCATTGATTATCTAAAATCCACTGTGAGGCCAATTGAGAAACATCGAGTTCTGATGGAGACACATGTTTTTTCTGCTTTTTTTATTTATTTATTTTTTTATGGAGAATCCCAACTTGCTCAATTGGTGTTCCAGTAGGAAGCACAAATATTCTCTGGGTAGAATACGATGAAGTTAGGATAAAGGCAATGCAAGTATGACCACCTTTCTTCACATAAAAGAACATGCAGCAGCTTTAATGTCTAGATTTAAACTTGGACAGTATAACTATAAACTTAACTATCAATCACGTCACATTTTATTTTCAATAATTTGAATGAGGTGGATAGTTATAAAAATATAATACTACAACACGTCAAGCAACCTTCCTAATTTGGGTGCTGGAATCCCTAATTTTGTCAAGGAAAAAACCTTTTAACATCCTTAAATAAAAATATTGTGCAATACTTGTCAAAGACTAGATACTCTCCTTCCTAACAAAAGAAATATAAAGCATTCCTAATGAATTTGATAATGATCAAAAGAAGCACCAAACTCTTCAATTTCATATTCATAGATATAATGCAGGCACCAAACTCTTAAGCGATCAAAATTCTTGAGTATCTTATATTCATAGATATATGAAGCATCAAAGTTTAGCCAATCCATTTGATATTTTCCACGAGCAGCTCTCTACGGGGATACCATTAGGCTTGAATTATTTTCTATCACGTTTTCTATTTTTGAAGAATCTCAAACAAAAATGCATTTCATGAATTGGAAAAGAAAAAATCATTGGTAAATTAGATCTCAGTAAGAAGTTTATGTTTTCACACACTTTTTGACATAAGCCTAGCTTTAGAAACTTGAATATGCAATATCATCTAGCATATGCCATTCACTAGAAATTCTTAAAATGTTTGCATCCAAAATGCAGGTAAGAGATGCAATTTCATTGGAGGATTAAATGCAGTAATGCTAAGAGAATGTATACCAGAAAATCAAAGCAGCCAAACCACCATATATTACTTTGAATTGTCAAGCAAGCCAACAGTCTTCTGTAAGACCTTTGCCTTTGATATGCACGATCATTATTTTTGTGGCGTTACCAATTGCTCAACTGAAAAACGAACAAATGCTTCAAGTATAAGAAACAAAAGATTTGCACCTACACATGCAAAAGAATGAAAAAAGAAAGTTGTTTTCTTTTGCTAATGATACTTGGACTTCTGCATTCCCACCTGAGGCTGGCAGTACATGAAAAACTATTATATGTAAAGGTTGAAATTGAAGAGCTTGAGCATATATTGGGGGAAGTGAAAGTCCATATTCTTTCTTCCCCTGATGATCCAACTTCAGCAAAGACAATAGTTAGGGGCAGTGTTGCTAATATTATTAGAGGCCTGGCTTCTGGCTTTAGGCTCTCTTGCGGTATAATTGGGGCGTGTGCGGTTGATGAGCAAGGAAAATTGTTTGCGAGTAACATTAGCTCAAGCTCTCGAGATTGAGTATAACAAACAGTAGCTCAACTGAAAAATCAACAAATGCTTTAATAAGTATAAGAAACAAAAGATGTGCAGCTACACAGACAAAAGAAAGAAAAAAGAAAGATGTTGCTTACTTTTGCTAATGATACTCGGCCTTCTGCATTCCCATCTGAGGCTGGCAGTACATGAGAAAAAGAAAGATGTTTCAGTACAACCCACACCTGCAAAAAAAGGTTTGTCTATAATTTAAACTATATGTTCTTACTGAATATGTGCATCTTGGTGAAATTCAGGTTATTGCTACGTGACATTTGAGAAAGAAAATAGTGTAAAGAGAAAAATAGAAGCAAACTGATTAATGAAAAACATGAGGCATAACTTCAGAATTAACGTGTTATTTGTGAAAGGAAGGGGAGGCAGTGCATCTATATGTAAAGGATAAACATTACAAGCAAAATGTATTGCAAATCATGAGCAACAAAATAGCTCTTTGTTTAGTGTTCACAGCTATAGCCTCTCAGCTTTTTTGCGCCGAATATAAAAGTTTATTTAAGCATTACTTAAACTTGTAGGTTGATCTTTCTCTACCGGCATGGTGATTTATGAGTTGAAAGCACAATCCAAGCATTTGGATCCAACTGTTGGGTATTTGGAATTTGGAAATGTGGCTCCAAAAAGTCATTAGGAGGTGTTTGGTGCTGAACATGCTAAAATCAAGATATGTATACAACCTCACCCATCTTCCAAAATTAGAAGAAGTTAAGAAGAGGAAACCTCCCAGTGAAGGAAGTGGGCGACCATCTCAGAATTGGTAAGAATGTAGACTGTACATTCCAAAGAAGGCAACTCTTTAGCCTATTTTAGGGCGAATCGGCGGTCTGTTAAAATGTTGTAAATGTACAGATTTTAAAACATGTATAAGTTAAAGCTTTAGGAAAATATGGTAAGAGGTGGAGATTCAATAAAAAATGAAAAGATAAATGACATTTTGAATAACACGAACATCAATACAGGTCAAATTGATTGTAAAAACAAATATTTTCTGTGTTGTAGCTTATACAGGTCAGAAATTTGAGCAATTAACCAAAAATCACAGCATAAGAAGAGAGTTACAAAAAATGCAATATAAATCTCAGAATAACAATCACTGAATTTTTGTTTTTTTTTTTTTTTGCTTGCAGCTAATTTAATATAAGACATTTTTTAGTTATTAACTATCTATTTTAACTAAAAAATGAAAATGAGTAATTCGACACCCACACCCACACCACACCCACACCCACACCCACACAATTCCCACGAACAACAACTTTCATTCAATACCTGTCAAATTTCAGTATCTCCTAAAGCCCATTCATTGGTTGATGGGTTGTTGTTGCTTTTGGTAAGTGAGTGAATCTAGTGGGTTGGTTCTAGTTCTGTGAATAATGGGAAAATGTTGGTTTAAGTGAGAGCCTTCAATATACAGAGCATGAACTAACAACAATTTGCGTAACCATTAGAGAAATGTCGAAAATATGCTTCAAAAGAAGTAGAGGCAGCACATCCATTTCATCATAAACAATTTTAGAAAAAAAAAGTACGAAGAGTTATGGCTTAACTCGGGCAACATAATGAATTGGTCTTTTAGTTGGTTTCCATGAATTTTTTAGAAAATCACTTCTGTATTAGGCAATGCCAAAACATGGGAGTACTAAAAGAATGAAAGGAGAGATGAAGTGGAGAATTAATCCTTCAGTAATTTGACTAATGCATGACAAACTAAGATATGTCCAAAAAAATCTTAATGAGGAGTGACAAGTGTTGTTAAACGTGAAAAATCCACTGGCGGTTCTTACTGGCCAACCATGCAATCTCTAAAGTTTGGGAAAACCAACACATTGGCTAGAAAAAAGAATAAATTATTAGAGATATATTTAATCAAATGTACTCAAATTGGATCAGTGATCAATTTTTAAATAGACTTAATTATGATAAATTATATTTGTTCAATACATTGTTGTCAATATAAAATGAATTTTCGAAAAGAAAACGGAAAAAACAAAATAAATTCAATTGAAATGTTATTATATATTTTAATATTAAAATAATGAGAACTTATGTTAGGTTGACACTACATATATACAAAAATTGTAATGTAAATAGCTTGGTTTAGCTGAGGATGGGATTCACTACCTAATTATTCTCCTACACTATTAAGCACCTTTCCATTGTGTAAGCAAGATTGGTTGGCCCGTTACTGAAAGTGCTCGTGTCCACTTGAAGTTTGGGAGAGGACTTTTATGTAAGCATACATAAAAGTACAAGACCAGATACATCATACCTTCTGGTTTTTGACTGCTTGGCCTTTTAGGAGATCCTCATCCTAGTGATTCTTTAGATTCCTCGTAAGGTCTCTGAAGAAAAGGATCGGGTCAAAAATAATAACTATAAACAGCAGTGGATGTGTTCGCATATAGTTTTTTTTTTTTTCTATGATGCACCTAATTGTTTAAAGAAAGAAAAATAATTGGTCAAAAAAATTGTAGGTTCATGATCACCAAATGAGGTAAATAACACACGACATTTTGACCTTTTTCCATCTTCTTAGTATTAAGGGCAATGCTTATCATTTAGGAGCTAGTGTTTGTAGGAGATACATGTATAAAACATCTATCTTGCAGGAAAGAAGCTAAGCAAAAGTTAGCTATGGAGAATCCACCTTGGCACCTTGAGTAGAAACAAGATGGCACATGATAATCAAGTAACAACAAAATTATTTCTCATCAGTGCTATTGCATAGACATGATGGGAGTTGGGTTATCCAATCAAACATGATGGGAGTTGGGTCATTCATGATCCAACCAACTGGGTATGGTGGTGGTTGTTGTCTTGACACTCGTGGACAATTAAACTATCAACTAAAATCAAACACAAGAATATTTATGTCACTCAATAATTTGTACTGTACTCTAATTCTTTCTCACCATGCATGTTTACACAAAAGACCTTAGAAAAAAAAAACAAAATTAACATAAGAAAGAGAAAGGTTTTAGCAACTCCAACACTATATTTCAAAATAAAGAACCAAAGTACATAAAACAACACACTCTAATTTAGCTAACCACTTTTTTTTTTTAATGTATGCGCTTCAATACTACTCTCTATTTTAGCTATCCATTTAAATTAACTTATGTATGCACTTCAACAATATTTTCTATTTTAACTATCCATTTAAATTAACTTAAAAGATTTTGAAAAGAAAAATATATATGCTTACATGGCAAGAACAGCGCAATGGTACGCCGATGATATAGCGATAGAAACTCATTCAAGACTCCAAGCTGACCTAGTTAAGCCCTTGTGGCATATCCATGGAGCGTCATGAAAAGTTGATGCAAACAATAGCCACAAAAAATTTCAATTTTTTTAAGTTTTTTGTTCTATTTTAAAAAATAAAAAATAAAATGAGTATTCTGTTGTGTTTAAAAGTTTTCTATTTAAACAAGTCCCAATTAGTAAGAGCCCCTAATTTATTTGACTGTTCAAATGAATTTAATATTTTCATTTCACAAAATTTAAAACAAAATGCAATGAGAAACCCATCAATTGAAAGACCAGTTAAATAAGAAAAATGCCAAGGGGATCGTAGAGGGGGGAAATGAGGGATTTTATAACCATTACAACGAAGAGGGAAACAGTTGAAGAGTTGCAGATTCAGAGAGGAGGAGAATTTGGAGAGAGGAAAGAGGAATGATGTAGGAGAGAAACTTGTTTGTATGCAAATAGCTAACAACTCTTGCTACTACAAATTGTTGGGAGAATATCCAATGCCGAAATAAAATACATGCTCGGGGATCCAGAAAATACATCTTTATTAAACTTTCAA
>JAOTRH010000016.1:11895294-11920691 GCA_034768845.1 Heliamphora exappendiculata | reverse complement strand
CCCCCCACACACACACACACACAGTGAAGAAGAAGAAGAAGAAGAAGAAGAAGAAGAAATGGCTTTGCAGTGGATGATTCTGACATACGTTGTCGCAGCAGAGGCAGCGATAGCGCTTCTTCTAACCATACCCTCGCCAAAGCTCGTCAAGTCTCGCCTCGTCTCTCTCGTCTCTCTAATCCTCCAACCTGCCACGTCCATCGTCCCCTTCGCTGCTTTCCAGCTCCTAGGTCTCTCGCTTCCCTTCTTTCTTTTGCACTTTGGTCAAGTACTAGATTAGAGTTCCTTTTTTTTCATTTTTTTGGATTCCGAATTAGGATTTGTTTTTGGATTTAATGTTTTTTTAAAAATGTTTCTCAGATATTTATTGGAAAACTGAGCACAGATTGATGTGCACTGGCGAGACCTGCACTGCTGCTGAAAGAGATCGCTATGAGAAATCGGTACGGCGCTATTTTAAGTGTTTGTTTGGTTTATTAATTATTTGGAGAAATCGTTAGATGATCGATCGAATAATTGCCAGTCTCGCCATTTCTTTGTCGTGATTGTTCCGTTGATTTCATTTTTTAGGTAATTTATTATCCAGTGACATTTCCTAATAAAAAGCAAGTTAATTAAAAATAATAATAATTCAAGCCTATCGGGTGGATCGTTGTTGTTCTCATGTGCACGAACATTTTATATGTTTTATCAGATGTGAAAACCTATTTTCCCCTTTCTGAAGTGCATTGAAAGGGGAAGAGTGACTAAGTGGATATCACATTTGTAAGTTGGTAATTTTTTCTTTGGTCAGCACACGGTGCATCCCCCTGCACCCAAAATAGAAAAGAAAAGGAAAGAAAAGAAAAAAGCTGTGCGCAGTAAATGGATCCATATTGTGTTTTAACCAAAAAAATCTCTTTTGGTCAAGTTTGGTTAATTAGTTCTTGATCGAACTATTCATATTGGTCATTGTATACTGTTTAGAAGTGATCTAAGGACTTACTTAATGGAACCGTTTAATAGATATATACAAGAATTAAATGGTTAATTGTGTATTAAGTACTGATTGCATTAGAAGAGCAAGAGCGAATGGATGGATTTAATGATTAATAGACTGAGAACTTTGAGTTCTCACATCAGTCGTATGGAAAATTCTCTCTTTATATCATGTTTCGGTAATACATTAGATCATTCATAACGTTTATTGGAAACTGTCCATGGTCCTCACAATTAGATGTTGGAGGAAAGATTCTAGAGGTGATCTAAGGACTAGTTTTGTCGCTTTGTGTTGGTCAAAGGTAAACATTGTTGAAGTCTTTGGCCTTCTAGAAGGCTAGTTGCAGGAAAAACCTTGAATCGTTGATAGAAAAGATGGACAAAGGAGATGTTATCATTGTGAATATCTTGAATATTTATTGTGACATTGTGCTATTTCTCTTCTTGAGTTGTAGGGTGGCCATGGAAGAAACATTGGGTGCAAATTGTAGAGAGTGCCTCTCATTTGCACGACCTATTGAAGATAAGGAAACAAAACTAGTGAGGGCTGAAGGTTGACAATGGCATATAACCAGATTGTTCAGAGAGGCTGTTTGTTATATTTTTTGTGATTCCCTCATAAAGGAGTTGATCCAATTGTGCTGATGTTGGAATGGATGGAGATTATAAGATTTACTGTGCTTTCAATTGCAAAGGTTCAACTTCAAATCTTGTGATTACGTTAGTGAGGACCCCTTTTGTTATGTCACTAATGCGTTTAGCTTTCTGAACTTTGGAAATCTAGTTAGAGTAGTGTTAACAGTTGTATCTATGTTAATTGATGAAGTAACACAGTGGTACCAAATAATAGCTATGCTGCATCATTCAGTTTTTAGGAATAAATGGACTGAAGGTGGCAGATATTTTGATAAATGAGAAAAAGAATAGGAAGGAATAGGAAGGATAAAATCACCAAACTTTGGAAATCTTGTTAGAGTAGTGTTAACAGTTGTATCTATGTTAATTGATGAAATAGTATAGTGGTACCAAATAATAGTTATGCTGCATCATTCAGTTTTTCGGAATAAATGGACTGAAGGTGTCAGATATTTGGATATTTGGATAAACGAGAAAAAGAATAGGAAGGATAAAATCACCTGACGTTGCTAGAACAAGAAGGATCATAAATGTATATCTTGTGGAATCATGGCAGAAGAGTAGTTCTAAGAAGTATGAACACTTTTATGGAGGAGACGTGTCGTGTTAGACACTTGTGTCAGTGGACCTTGGACACTACTAAAAGCATGTACAAAACTCCCTAGATGTGTCTTAAATTTATAAGTGTCTTAAATTTATAATATTAGACACTTTTTCGACACTTTGCAGACATTTAGACGACCCTTCTTGAATTTCCGAACCCCTCTTATGTGGTGAATCTCTTTGTAGTAACAATGTCTTGCATTTTTTAAGACAACTTATATGCACTTAATATATTTTGAAATATTTATAAGATAAACTATAAGGCTTTTTAATTACCTTTGAATATATTATTCATATATTTTCCATATAATAAATATATAAAGATATCAAGTTTCAACAGGTTTTAGATGTGTCGTGTCTTGCACTTTTTGAAAATCAATGTATTTGTAATGTGTTCCGTGTCCGTATCCATGTTACTTGGCTTGTGGAATCTTATCATACAAAACTTAATAGATTGGTTAAGGGCCTTAAGGCATTTGGTCTTCCAAAAATAGTCACATTCCCAGTGTAGAAAAGGGAAGGCTGAGTCAATGAGAACTTAGTGAAGATGCATCAGCAGTCTTTATTTTTTTGGGTGGGAGCTTTGGTGCAAAGCCCGAATAATGTGATTAGCCGCTATTGTCGTGAATTGGCCTTCACATGAACTATCGTGTTTCATTTCTAATTTTAGTAATGTTGCATAATGTCTTGGTATCTATGTATACAATAAAATTAGAGGCTTCTCTCATATCTTTCTTTGTTTTTCTCCTTTAAATATTAATTGTTTTCTATTAAAAAGAAAGCTGCATTCTTGTTTTAAGGCATAATAAGCACTTGTCCGTGGGTGCCTCGTACTCTAGCCAAGTTTCCCTTATTTAAAACAAATCATATTCTTCTTATGTGCATGTCCTATGCATATTGGATATGCAGAAGAGTTGTTAAACTGTGCTGGTGTCTTATATGCGTCTAATAAGGACATGATTTCATGGTGCTACATCTTTGCAACAGACTAAACATAGTTTGGCAATGGATCTTGATTCTAAAACTAAGGTTAGAAGAGGAGGAGATTATTATTTTTTAATTGAAAATGATAGATTTGAATTCTAACTTTACCCCTTTGTGATATACAGAACTTGCACCCTACGATAGATTTGGCTGAAATAGATATTAATATTAGTGAAAAGAAAGATTGTATGTGTATGAATTAAACTTTATCCCAATCCTCATTGTTTTTTGACAAAGTGTCATACCTGTTTGAACAAAGTGGTTTTGAAAGTACTTCTCCCATCATAAGATTATGAAAAATTGTCATTTTACTCGCGCTATATTCTCAAAGAAACCTTGATGGTTCACATCTGCTTTAGATTTCTTGCTTCCTAGGTCTTGCATTATTCATTTCACTTATTGTCTTCTTTGATTTTCTTTCAAGTGTCCATCTCTGGAAGGATTAATTCCCTTACCATGTTGGCTGCATGGGTTGGTTGACAGAAAAAGGAAAAGAGCTCTGTGGGGCATATGCCATTTCGGTTTTCCAGTGAATGTGGATCTTTTTCTTATATGATATGTCAAAATAGCAAATCTACGGCCTTTATATGTTTGAAGCCAGTTTCGTGAGCACAATGTTTTACCAAGTCAAAAGGATTTTTGTCTTCAGCTTTTGAAAGATGTAAACCTGACAAATCTGGCGTGTTATACCTAAGCAGAGGACACAAGCCTTAGTTTGGTTTGGTGTGCATTTACAGCAGACCTGTTTTCTTATGCAATATGGCAAACAATGTTTTGTCATTCCCACCACTTTTTTTAAAATTAATTTTTGTAGTTTAAAGATCTTAGGGGGGGCCCAATTCCCACCAACTAAGCTTTCTCTTAACTACATGATGGAGTAACTCTACTTTGTGAGATTGGAAGGAAAAAACATCATATTTTATGTTGTATTTGTGGGTCAGAATGTTCTCATCCGGCATCATAAATCAAATATGCATGTATCCCAAATTGAAGAGAGAACAAGTGAATCCCATACTAATCCCAATTGCCAACAGCAGAGAATTATTTGGTTTGTGAGTGAAATCAAACTGATTGCCATTGTTTCAGGAATTATTAATTGCTCTGACCTTTTGATGCATTATCTAAAACTTGTATATCTTCCATGAAACATCTCAGGTTTTATTTTGTCCTACCAAATATTTGAAGGGTCTCTATGCTTCATTTATCTATTGTTATTATCTGTCTCTTCAATTTTTTTATTGTTTAAGTTAATTTTTTTCTTCTTTGTCCTTGTTGAAATTTTAAATTCTGTTGACTCTGTGGAAGCAACATTGAAGAACTCTTCTCATATATACCAACACAACCTTGTTCAATCTCAATGTAGAAACATCCCAAGAATTCTAAAAATTCAAAATTTTTTAAGTGACAAACAAAGCTACGAATTAACTTGTTAAATTTGGAGTTGCTACTTTGGATTACATCAGCCCACATCCTTTTACCCCATTTTTCTAGTTAACAAGCGCGGTTTATCTGAGTTGGCTGTAGGCCTTGTGAAGCTAAGGCAGGTTGTTGGGTGCAAATCTCCTGGGTTTTTTTTGGTTTGGTTTGCTTTTCTAGTCTCCTTGAAATTCACGATGGTCAGTTGTGTTTTCTTGAAAAAATTCTGAAATTTTTTTATGGAACAGATTTTGAAACAAAATCTAAAAAATTTGTTTGATTCGTTTTATTTAAGATTCTTAGGGTCCGCTTTGTTGTGTTTTCTAAAATTGTAATTTGAAAACTGTTTTTGAAAAATGAATTTGAAAATTATTTTCTAAAATTTTGAAAAAAGAAATTGCATTTGGTGTATTATTTTTAAAAACTCAAACCTAAACCCTAACCCTAACCCTAACCCAAACCCCAATCCCAACCCCAACCCCGGCGACACCCAAACCCAGTTCGCGACGACGGCGCCGGCGAGTACCAAAACACCAGTTCGCGACGACGGCGCCTGCGACACCCAACCCAGAGCTCGCGCCACCGCCGACGAGTACCAGAAACGAACAGAAACGACGAACGACGACGACGACGAACGACGCGAACAGAGAGGGACGAAGACGACACGACAAACGACGAGTAGCAGAAGAATACTCACAACGGCAAGAATCAACGGCGACGAGTATCAACGACGATCTGCGAAGGGCGATGATGAGGATCAAGGACGATCTGCGAAGGGCGACGACGAACACAGCTCACGACGACGACGACAACTTCGACGGCGAAGAAAGTTTGCGACGGCGACGACGAATTCGAATGGCGACGGCGAAGAAAGTTTGCGACGGCGACGACGAATTCGAATGGCGACGGCGAAGAAAGTTTGCGACGGCGACGACAAATTCGAATGGCGACGGTGACGACTTCAAACGGCGATGGCGACGGCAACGGTGACGACAACGACGACGACTTCGAACTACGAAGCCCTAAACCCTTTCTGTATTTTCATTTTTTCAGAAGGAAAGAAAAAATCGAATCAAAAAATGTGAAAACAAGTTTTCCCTGTTTTCAAAAAACACCCAATTTTTAACTCATTTTTTTCTTTTTTTTTTGAATTTTTTTTTTCAAAATTGCTACCAAACAAGTTTTTTGAAATTCTGTTTTCAAAATTCTCCGGAAACTGTTTCCAAAAACTGTACCAAACGGACCCTTAGTTTCTGTTTTTCAAAATATTCAAAAAATAACGGTTATTGTTAATCTAACGTACTTAATTCACCAGTCCCACATAATTTATCGTGAAGATTTGTCAATTAGATAATTAAACCAAACTATAATTTAAAACAACCCACTTAAAAAACTCGTTCCAAATTCCAAAAAATAAACGAAATATACGCTCAATGTTTTTGGCATCCATAACCTTTCAGTACGAGTATTTATGGTGATTCTCCAACCTTATTGTAAATTGTTTTCTTGTAATGGTAAGTGTGTGTAAGCATGTCTTTATTGGGGAGGTGCTATCCAAGTTCAAGTTCATGAAGACATGGAAACAAATCAATGTTGTACTAAGGAACTGTTAAGTCACGAATTTTTTAAAAAACTTAAACTGTTAGGAAATAGGTTAAACAATGTATATCAAGTTATCTAATACTTTTCCTCACGTGCGACTCCGTCTCGCACGTGAAGGGGCGAACAAACTAAGCAGGTGAACCAACACACAGAGTGCACAATAACAAATATAACAAGGAAACACATTACGAGACTTAAATTCAAGACCTCGTGGAACTAGTGCTTGTCAATCAGGATATATTTAGCCATATATTTAGTCATAATTATGGCATAATTATAATTGTACAGATATTCTTTTCCTTTTGGTTAGATTAGATTGATTCTAATGGCTGAATTTTTGCCTTGTATTTGGACAATATTTTTGTATATAAACAGTAGAACCTCACAAAGAGGAATTCATTCAAAAAAGAAAATATTGTCATGGTATTAGAGCCCTAATATTGCCAACGATCCCCTTCGACTTCTGGTTTGCTAGTTCGCAAACCGTAGCCTTTGACTTTTGAAAAGTCAATACGTGAACCCTAGCCTTCGACCTCGCCGACCTCCAAAACCTTAGCCGCTGCATCTCTGGCCTCCGGCGATCCCTTCTCAGCACTTTGACGACCTCCCGACCTTTGACACACACTCAGGGAGACTCGCCGCCTTCAGCACGCCTCCAGGGAGTCTCGTCGACCTTTGTTGCACACCCAGGGAGGCTCGCCAACCTTCGTCACACCTCCAGGAGGCTCGTCGATCTTCATCGCAACTTCGGCGACTCTGGTTTCTGGTTTCTGATTCACTGGTTCTCGTCAGCAACCTCTTTGGTCGCACCGATTATGGTTCTCTTGGTTCGTCAATCTGGTTCTCTTTGGTTCGCGACTCTGGTTCGGGACTCTCGAGTCTCTGGTCGTCATCTCTCGCGCCTCTGGTTCTCGCGTTTTTGGTTTTCTCGCGGTTCTCACGCCTCTTGGTTCTTGGTTCTCTCTTGTGTTAGTGGTTCTTTTGCTGTTTGAGGTCTTATCGAGTCTTATCGCATTTCTGGGGTTCTCGCACCTCTTGGTTCGCGGTTCTGACCCAGGGAGGCTCGCCAACCTTCCTCGCACCTCTAACGAGGCTCGCCGCCCTTCGTCACACCTCTAGGAGGCTCGTCGATTTTCGTCGCAACTCCGGCGACTCTGGTTTCTGGTTTCTAATTCACTGATTCTGGTCAACAACCTCTTTGGTCGCACCGATTATGGTTCTCTTGGTTCGCAACTCTCTGATTCTCTCTTGGTTCGTCGATCTGGTTCTCTTTGGTTCGCAACTCTGGTTCGGGACTCTCGAGTCTCTGGTCGTCATCTCTCGCGCCTCTGGTTCTCGTGTTTCTGGTTTTCTCGAGGTTCTCGCGCCTCTTGGTTCGTGGTTCTCTCTTGTATTAGTGGTTCTTTTGCTATTTGAGGTCTTATCATGTCTACTAGCAATTTTTTGGGGTTCGTTTTATTAGAAAAAATTATTCTGCTTAGGAATTTCAGTTTCAATTGTTTGTTATGGGAAAAGAGTTATGGGGTCATAGATGGCAGTAATCCTGCTCCTATGGAATCTAAAGAGTTGACTCAATGGACAGTCAAGGATGCTCGTGTGATGTTCTGAACTTTGGGGTGTGTCGATCCTCAAATTGTCCTATAACTGAGGCCATACAAAACTGTTCAAAGTATATGAGAATTTTTGAAGAAAATTTACAACCAAGATTACAGAGCAAGACGTTTTCAGCTGGAAAATGAGATCATCAATTACAGTCAAGAGAATCTCTCCATCCAAGAGTATTTTTCTGAATTTCAGAATTTGTGGAATGAATTTACTGATGTTATTTATGCCAAGGTTCCAGCTGGTTCTCTCGCTGCTATTCAGGAGGTTCGTGAACAAAGTAAGAGAGATCAGTTTCTTATGAAGTTACGAATGGAATTTGAGGCCACTCGCTCCAATTTGATGAATTATGATCCTCCTCCCTCTTTGGATGTGTGCTTTGGGGAATTACTTCGTGCAGAACAACGTCTTGCAACACAAGGTATTTTTCAGCAGAATCGTATGATCTCTAACGACGTTTCTATGCAGCTCACTAGAAAAGCATGGGTAGAGATATGCGGAAGGTCCAATGCTTCAGCTGTAAGGAATATGGGCATATTGTTGCCCAATATGCCAAGAAGTCTTCCAATTATTGCAAGAAGTCAGGACACATTATCAAAGACTGTCCCACTCATCCCCAGAATTGCCAAACAAGTGCCTATCAAGCTGCGGTGGGTACGGCCGCTTCTTCTACAGCTAGTAATCCTGCTATTCTTACTCTTGAAACCATTTAGCAAATGATTATGTCAGCATTTTCAGTCTTAGGGCTTCAAGGTAACAATATACTCTCATCTTCACCTTGACTTGTTAATTCTGGTGCGTCTAATCATATGACTAGTTCCTCTAACACGCTTATCAATGTTCGGAATTTTCATGGCTCTTCATACATTCAGACTGCTAATGGGAGTCAGCTTCCTATTCATGCTGTTGGGGATATTAATTTAGTAGTTGAAGAAGTTTGTGTATCTATTGAGCTTTCTACTAGTTTCACTTCCGTTGGTCAATTGGTTGATAATAACTGTAATGTTGGGTTTTCTCGTGATGGTTGTATTGTGCAGAATCAGGTGTCGGGGAAGATACTCACAAAGGGGTTTAAAGTTGGATGTTTGTTTCATCTCCATTTTGCGATGCCTTCTTGCCTTTCTTTGGCTTGTACTACTGTTAAAAATAAGACTGATGTCTGGCACAAACGTTTGGGTCATCCTAATCCAACTGTTCTGTCTCATTTAATTAACACTGGTTTGTTGGGTAATAAAGATCAATTTTCATTTTCTTCTCGTCTCTCGTTTAATTTCTCTGCATATAAATTGGGGAAGAGTAAGTCTCTTTCCTTCCCTACACACGGTAGTCGTGCTGATACCTGTTTTGATTTGATCCACAATGACGTATGGGGTATTACACCTGTTATATCTCATACACATTATAATATTTTGTCACATTCATTGATGATTATAGTCGGTATATTTGGATTTATTTCTTTCACTCTAAATCTCAGATATTTTCTGTGTTTCAACAATTTGTGATATTTATTGAAACTCAATTCTCTTCAAGCATTAAAGTATTAAGATCTGATTCGGTTGGTGAATATATGTGTTATGAATTACATGCCTTCCTTAAACAGAAAAGAATTGTTTCTGTGCGTTCTTGTCCTTATACACTTCAGCAGAATGGCATTGCTGAACGTAAGAATCGCTACCTGTTGGATGTTGTTCGCACTTTATTGTTTGAGTCATCTGTTCCCTCTAAATTTTGGGTAGAAGCGTTATCCACGACATTTTATTTAATTAATAGATTGCTTGCAAGTGTCTTGCAATTTGAAACTCCCTATTATCGTCTGCATCACGAGCATCTCAACTATCTTGATATGCATACATTTGGTTGTGTTTGATTTTTTCATTTACCATCACATGAAAGACACAAACTTTTTGCTCAATCTGTAAAATGTACTTTTATGGGATATAGTAACTCACACAAAGGTTATGTTTGTTATAATCCAAGCTCTAACAGATTTTGTATTTCTTTGAAAATCAGTCTTTTTTTTTCTACTTATGTAGTATCCTTGCCTGAGATCACTGTTCTTCCTCATTTTGATGATTTATCTCATACTTTTGAGCGATTTAAACCTGGCTTTGTGTATGAACGTCGACGCTCAACGTTGCCTCTTCCTGCATCTGACCCGACACCTCAGCCTAACTCAACTGATCTGCCAGATCCGGGTTCTGCCATTGTTCCTTGGCGGTCTACTAGAGTCTCTCACCCTCCTGATCGGTATGGCTTCTCTCATACATCTCTTCATGCTACTTTGTCCTCTATTTCAATTCCCTCATGTTACTCTGAGGTTGTTAAGCATGAATGTTGGTGGGCGGCAATAGGCGAAGAACTTCAGGCTCTTCAGGACAATCACACCTGGGATGTTGTTCCCTGTCCGGGACAAGTTAAAGCAATTGGATGTAAATGGGCTTACTCACTCAAGCTGCGTTCCGATGGTACTCTAGATCGCTATAAGGCCAGGTTGGTTGCACTTGGTAACAAACATGAATATGGGGTGGACTATAATGAGACATTTGCTCCTGTTGCCAAGATGACTATGGTCTGGTTAGTTATTTCTATTGTAGCGTCCCAAGGGTGGCCACTTCATCAAATGGATGTTAAAAATACATTTCTTCATCGTGATCTCAAAGAGACTATTTACATGACTCTGCCTCTTGGCTTGGCCTCCTCCTCCTCTTCCACTGTATGCAAATTGAAGCAATCTTTATATGGGTTGAAACAAGCTCATCGGGCGTGGTTTGATAAGTTCCGGTCTACCTTGATTCAGTTTTCATTTTAGCAGAGTCAGTATGACTCCTCTCTGTTTTTTCGTAGGTCCTCTGCCGGCATTGTTCTTTTTCTTGTTTATGTTGATGATATTGTTATCACGGGGACGGATTCCGACTTGATCGCTCATCTACAACAGCATTTTCAGGCCTCCTTTTATATGAAGGATCTTGGTTCTCTTACATACTTCTTGGGGTTGGAAATTCACAGGGATCCCTTTGGAATCTTTCTGAATCAACACAAGTACACCCAAGATTTAATTAATTTAGTTGGTCTTCAGGGCTCTTCTTCAGTGGATATTCCTTTAAAAGTCAACACGAAGTATCGTCGTGAGGAGGGTGATCTCCTCCACGACCCTACACTATATCGACAGTCGGTCGGCAGTTTGAATTATTTAACTATTACTCGGCCTGATATTTCTTTCGCAGTTCAGCAGGTTAGCCAATTCATGCAAACTTCCTGCCATCTACATTTAGCTACTGTTCGTCGTATCATCTTATATCTTTGCGGTTCCCTTCACCGAGGGTTGTTCTTCCCAACCGGTTCTCCTCTACGTCTTGTTGCCTATAGTGATGCGGACTGGGCCGGATGTGCTTATACTAGACGGTTTGTCACTGGGTGGTGCATGTTTCTTGGTGATTCCTTGATCTCTTGGAAGAGTAAGAAACAATCTCGTGTTTCCAAATCATTTACTGAATCCAAATACCGTGCCATGTCTGCTGCATGTTCTGAGATTGTTTGGCTTCATGGGCTTCTGGCTGAACTTGGTTTCTGCCAATCTGATCCCACCCCTCTTCATGTTGATAACACTAGTGCCATTCAGATTGTTGCTAATCCTGTTTTCCATGAATGTACGAAGCACATTGAGGTTGACTGTCATTCTATTCGGGAGACCTTAGACGCTCGTGTCATTTCTATTCCCCATATTTTCACTGATTTCCAACTTACTGATCTGTTTACCAAGGCCATGACCCAACCGCGCCCTCAATTTTTTGTGGGCAAATTGATGCTTCTTGATCGACCAGTATCAATTTGAGGGGGGATGTTAATCAGGATATATTTAACCATATATTTAGTCATAATTATAATTGTATAGATATTCTTTCTCTTTTGGTTAGGTTAAATTGATTCTAATGGCTGAATTTTAGGCTTGTATTTGGACAATATTTTTGTATATAAACAGTGGAACCTCACAAAGAAGAATTTATTCAGAAAAGAAAATATTGTCAGTGCTCTGATACCATGTTAAATCATCAATTTTTCTAAAAACTTAAGCTATTAAGAAATTGGTTCAATAATGTATATCAAACTATCCAACAGAAACAAACAGTTTCCATGTTGATAGGAGAGGAACAATAAACTAATAACTTGTATAGATGATTCATGGCTGAGAAAGGGGTCAACCTTTGTGTTCCTTTAGGAGGTAATACGTCTAAGCTAAACATTATTGAAGTCTTTGACCTTGTAGAAAGCTAGTTGTAGCAAAGGACTCGAGTTGTTGATAGAAAAGATGGATCAAAGGAGATGCTATCATTGTGAATATCTTGAATAGTTTGTTGTGGCATTGTCCTCGTTCTCTTCTTGAGTGGTAAACAAGCAGACCATAGAAGGAATATTGGGTGGAAATTGATAGAGTGCCTCTAGCTTGTACATCTATCGAAGATAAGGAGACAAAAATAGTGAGGGCTGAAGGTTGATAAAGGGCATATAGCCTGATCGTTCAGAGTGACTGGTCTTTATATTGTTTGGGGTCTCATGAAAAAGGGGTTGATGTGATGGTGCTGATATTGGAATGGATGGAGGTTATAAAGTTGACTGTGTTTTCAATTGCGAAAGCTCAAACCTTGTGATTATGTTAATGAGGACTCCTTCGGTTGTCACTAACGAGTTTAGCTTTGTGAACTTTTAGGCGGGTTGGGTTGAATGGCAGATTAACAAAAATATAAACCGTACTCAACCCACCTCAATTATTTTTTCAATTAACTTCCCCAACCCAACCCATTCACCCACATAATCTGTGCGGGTTGGGTTGGCGGGGTGTTGCCGTTGGCGAGTTATCTACATTTTGCTCACGCCTATGACACATATCTCATACTTTTATCCGAGTGTCATGTGTCCAACACTAGTACTTTATACATTCAGAAGAGTCCAAGTAACATAGTCTAAAATAGATTTGGCTGAAATAGAGTTTAGTTTGGATGAAAAGAAAAGATTAGATGTGCATGAATTAAACTCAGTCCTAGTGTTTTCTGACCATAGTATCATGCAAGTTCTAACAAAGTAGTTTTGAAATATTTTTCTGGATTTTTTTTCACAATAAGATTATGAAAAATTTCCATTTTACTCATTATTTTGTGTTATGATCTCAAAGAAACCTTGATGGCTCACATCTGCTTTAGATTTCTTGGTGCCTGTATTATTCATTTCACCCATGCTACCATGTTTGCTGCATGGGTGGGTTGACAGAAAAAGGAAAAGAGCTATGGGGTCCATTTGCCATTTGGGTTTTCCATAGAAAGCTGATCTTTTTCTTATATTACGACGTGTCAAAATAGAAAATCCACGATTCTGGGTGCCTACCACGTGTGATGACTAATATTTATATGAATTGCTGTTGAACTCATCGGACAATCCTTCTCTTATATAAAATAATCTTAGATTTTTTCCAAATCTTTGCTTTTATGTGATTGAAGCCAGTTTCATGAGCACAATGTTTTAACAAGTCAAAATAACTTCGTCAACCTGTGAAAGATGTAAAATCCCTGAAAAATCTGCTGGATACATACGGTGTGGGACATGAAGTTTAGTTTTGGTTTGGTTTGCATTTACAGCAGGCCTGTTTTCTTATCCGACATGGCTGCACAACACTTTAACATGCCTACTGCTTTTTAGTTTTTGTAGTTTAAAGATCTAAGGAACAAATTCCAACCAGCTAAGTTTTATCTTAACTACATGATGAATTATCTCAGTTTTGTGGGATTGTAAGAAACGTCATATTTTATGCTGTTTTTGTGGGTCAAAATGACCTCATCTAGATGCAGCTCTTGCAACCTACAAAAGCTGCATAAGAAATCTGATATACACGTCCCGCATTGAAGAGAAAACAAGTGACCTCCATCCTCCTCCCAACTGCCAATAGGAGAGAATAATTTGGTTTGTGAGGAAAATCAAACCCATTGCCATAGTTTAAGGAATTATTAATTTTTTTTTGGGTTGGATGGAAAATATAGACAAAATAGGAGACTAAAGTCTCTCAAAAGCTACCCCGGCAGCGTCAGCACCAAGAAGGGGTGCAATCAAGGTGGGGGGCTGTACATTGAAATCAAAGGATCCTCTTGATCCGCTCCCAAATTTGCTAAATTGTCTGCCACCTTGTTTCCTTCATGGCAAACGTGAGCTATGGTACTGTTAATATCTGTCATGAGTTTGCGATAGTCTTCTATAAGGGCTCTATGTGGGAAGTGTGTAGCATCTCCATCTCTCACGAGAGTAAGACCCACCCAACAGCCAGTTTCATTGTCAAAATCATGTAGTCCTTCCCCCGTTACTTCCTTTAAGCCATTGAAAATGCCCCATAGTTTTGCCTCGAAGCTTGTGCAATCCTGAAGACATCCATAGTAACCAATAATCCATTGCCCGGTATCGTCCCTAAAAATTACTCCAAAGCCGGCAATCCTCGGTTTACCGCGGGGGCATCCATCTGTGTTGAGTTTTCAGCAACCTACAGTTGGGAAAATCTATCTAATTAGTTTAGGAGGTTTAGAATGGGAAGGGGATGTACCACCAAAGGCTGCATTGATTTCCCCAAAATGAAGATAGATGTTTCTCAAGATGAAATGTGGATCCTAGCTAACTCCATCAAAAACTTGTGTGTTTCTTACGAGCAAAAGGTTCCATGAAATGATAGCAAAAATAGTGTTTAGAGTCTTTCAAGTTATCGGTAAGTCAATCTTGCCAAGTGGTATTTGTATCCGTATGTTGTACCTGCAAACATAAAAGATTAATCCAAATAATATGACTAAAATTGCAAAATCTAAAGAGATAATCAATATCCTCAACAGCATCCCCACACTTGGGTCACATAGGGTCGCTAGTAAGACCCCTGATAGAATGATGGTTAGTGAAAATCTTCTCATGCAGAGAAGTCCAGATGAACCCCTTGATTTTTTGTGGTAGCTGAAGTTTCCAAATCCACTTCCAAATCTTATCTTCCTTCTCCGCATTGTCAATCAGATTGTAGGCAGACTTTAAATTAAAGTTACCAGTAATAGTTAAGGTCCAGCAAGGGGTATCCTTATAGTTACTAGTATCAGGTTTTGGGGTGCTCAAAATTGCAGTGATTTCTTCAAGAGAGAATATTGTGGAGAGCAGCAAGGTTCCATTCATTATTATGGGTAAATATATCTTTGACCTTGGATGGATCTTCAGCCATATCAAGTTGGTTAACAAAGAGAGGATTGTGACCACACCACCAATCTTTCCAAACGGATATATTTCTATCATTACCAATGAGCCATTTCATGTCTCTTTGTAAGATGGCTTTAAAGAGGAGGATACTTTTCCAAGTATGAGAGGAGTTACCTTTCCCGAGTTTTTAAAGAAATTTTTTGAATGAAGATATTTTTTATGAATTAGATCGACCCATAAGGAGTTAGGCTCAGTGTGAATTTTCCAGTTTAACTTGGTGAGAAAAGCTAGGTTATTAGCTTTGGCTTTTCTGATACCGAGACCCCCAGCTTTTTTGCTTTTACAGATAGTCTCCCAATTCACAAGGTGAATTTTTTTCCCATTGTCAGTGTCACCCCTGGGGAAATTTTTGTTCACTCTATCAATATTGTCCAGAAGGGCATAGATGGATGACAGAGTTGGTAGGTTGGGAAGAGGGTGGAAATTATCCCGTTTCAGCAAATTTTTTGCAATGTTGCGATCTCTCGGTGACCAATTCTAGCTGGAGAACTGGAGTTCTTGCAGATAGACTCCGACTTCGGCTACGGCGTGGTTGCGGATTTTTATCCTTTTCTCTTGTCCACCATTCGACCCTTGTTATGTGAACTTCTTTTGCTCTGGCCGAATGGAGAAGACCACTGAGTGATTGCAGAGACGATGGAAGGATACAGAGGTTTCCATAAGAAATGCTCGATGTGGCAGGAGGTGCAGCGAGCTGAGTCGGCAAGGGAGCAGGATCACCTTTTGAGGAAGAAGGAGCCGAGGGGTTAGGTTTTTGGGTTTGTTGACCGTAAGGGGGGGCAGAGGATTAGAAAAGGGGTTAAGGGGAGGTTGGGAGGGCCCTATGTTCTCTGGAGAAGAGGAGAGGGGGCCTTGAGAGAAGGCACAGGAGGTGGGCTAGAAGCCAGTAAGGGGAAGGAACCAGATGGGCCAGCCTGGGTTTTGGGCCTGGGGTTAGGACTAGGGTAAGGGTCTAAAGGGCCAAAAGAGTTTGGGTGAGGTGGGTTGCCCCATTTAAAGGGGCCTGGTCTTTTTAAATTGGGTCTGGTGGGCCTTCTTGCAACTAACATCCACTGGCCAAAATTTCTGGGCTGTGGTTGGATCCTCAAATCATGGGCTCCTGCAATCTCTTGGAACAAACCAGGAGCATTCCTCATCGTCTTCGAGTTGGTGGTAGCCTTTATCGGCGTCAAAGTCACCTGTTGCCATAGCTTCGGGCCGTGATCGTTTCTATGACCAATTTGGCCACAATGGAAGCAAAACCCATGGATGTGTTCATACTCGATATTAAACTTTTTACCTTTAACAGCAAATTGTGGCAGAAGAGGCTTCTTGAGGTCTCATTCTACACAGACCTTTGCATATCTCCCTCTATTAGCCATAATGGTATTCAGGTCCACCTTCAGAGGTTTCCCCCGGACCTTTGCAATAATGAATGAGAATTTTTTCATCGTAGTACTCTATCGGCATATGAGAGAACCGGACCCAAACTGCCATGGTGTGACGCCCCAAAACTGGGAACATCTAAAGTGACAATAACTAATAAAAGTGCGAGATATGAGATAAAGAACACTGGGATAGGAAGCCAAAAGGGTTCGAAACTAGGGATTGGTGAGACTCCAGCTCACGGGAGCCAAGGTTCCACCTCGTCATCTACAGCGTCACTGGCATGCGTCTCCGGTTTCTCAAAACTTGGCATAAAACGCAATAAGCTATGCCCAGAAGAAACAACATAGATATACCAGTTTTTCTCATGCAATATGTCACATAATAACAGAATAAATATGACAGAGAATATGGCAAAATGATGCAATAGGTTTCAATTATAATCCAAATTTAAATCCTAAGTTATTTTAGGTTTCCCCAACCGGGGTGAACTATTCTAACCCTGATTCCAATCGTGCAGACCAAGTCTACCGACCGATAAAGAGCATTCCTTCAGCCGTGAGATGACTACGTAATCGAACTAAGTGTCCAACTGGGTCATCACTGATGTCAAGGTGTGGAGAATCACATCATCGACACAGTTTGGCCCTCGAATCTCAGGTCAAGGTCTAATGCGGGATCGCGATATTCTAACACCTATTATTTCGCTACCCGATCCATCCTTCACCAAAATTCACAAATAATCCGTGCATAAAGCACTTGGGGAACCACCCTAAAATAACCATGACATATAGCCAATATCACAATACCAATATTTTTTCACGGGACAAGGCACCATCCTAAGGTTCAATTTCACTATTTCCTTAAATTTTTTAGTGAACCCCGTAAAATCCGACCTAATGATGATGAGGCATGTTATAATATGTTAGAATCACAAGTTTTCACTCACAAGAGAATTTATGCCATGTTTATGATTATTTAACATGTAAAAAGAAAAATGTGCCAAATGTAAAATCACATTATCATGCTTAGGCTAAAAAGAATATAATATGCGCGTGTTAATAATTGAGCCAAACTTGCATGTAACTAATCTAACTACTATAATTATGTAAATAATTTAATACAACACTACGCATTCTAACCATCCAAACCATGCATGGCACAACATAGAAAACCAAAATAGGAGCCTTAAACACCTAGGCACATTAAACCACATTCAAGATTTTTAGTTTTAGCCTCTGTTTTTGAAGTTTTTAAAATATCTATACTTGGAAATAAAATTTGAAAATTGGTGGGTAACATATTTCGGATGTTCTGAACATTTTTCATGTAGACTACTTTTCTGAATTTGGCCTCTAAGGCCTTGGGTTTTTGCAAAATAAAAATGTGTGACAGAACAGTGAAACATGCTTCAGCAAGGTGACGTGATTTTCAACCAGTTTAGAAAATTAAAATGGAGGACCTATCCTTACTTGTTGATTTTTAAAATTTTCACAGAGATAGATATACGAGTTATGAAGTTCTGAGACTTGACCTTGTATCAAAATCATTAATATTTCATTTTATATCAATTTTCTACCTAACAGTGTCCAGATTTGACACTTCTTGGGAGAATCAACACAACTCTCTCTAGACTCTATCTTTTTGAGTGATTCCAGTGGGGTTTGAAAGATAAAACAAATATCTAACCAGCCACACTGAGCTCTTGCAAAGAGCTCGTTTTTATGGAAAATGGTGTTAGTTTAAAGTTGTCCTTCCAGACAGTCCTTTTTAACCATTTTCATACCCGAATTTTAAAAATATGAAGATAGATGATCTGGACCTTAAGAAAATTCATGCATGTAGATTACCTCACATTAAAACTACAGTAAAAATTTCAGAACACAATCACAAGTTTAGATCCAAAAGAAAAATGAAGAAAAGTCGGATTTTTAGTGAAAAACTCTTCTGGACAGATTTAAGCTCAAAAATATTCTTGTAAATTCTTGGCTCCTAGGTCTATGACCTATGCATGCATGGTTATATCTCTCTTATATAAGAGATAAATACCATCTTTGAAGATCAAAACAAAAAAGGAGGGTCGATGAAGAGTGAAAAATAGTAATGAAAATAGAGCTCTAAGACCTCATCTCATGGTTTGAGTATGGATCTTGATTCCTTTTGATTTTTGGAGCCAAGAGGATCAAGATTGAGAGAAGAATGTATGTAGATGTTATTCCTACCTTGATTTTGGGGCTATAGTAGTTGAAAGTTGAAGAAGATGGACGATGAACACCACAAGGAGCTCCAAGCACCAAGAACTCCAAGAACACCTTCCTACTCACTCTTTCTCTCACTAGACTTCTTGCAAACACTTGGAGAAAATTTTGAAGACAAGATTTTCTGCCCAAGATGCTTTGGGCGAACCTCACGAGGTGGCGGTGTTTTTAAAACAATTTTATTGCTAGTGGGAGGCTCATGATGAGTTTTGTAAGGTATAGGTAGCTAGGTCCATACAAATTGCATGCATATATGACACAAAGAATTAAAAAAAAGAGGTGGAGTGTTGGTGTGGCTAAAGTGGCCAGCCAAGAGGGGGGTTTTGGCACCAAGTTTGAAATTTTATTGTATTATATTGCTATATTGATTATTTAATGATATAATTATACTATATTGTTCAAGAATTAGGTTTAAAAATTAATTTAATGTATACTTTTAGTCATGAATATTAGAGATTTGAACTAGTATAATAATTTTAGATTTTATACTTAATTTTTACATTTTAATTTAATTATAGCTTTATTTAGTTGTAGTGGTTGGGTTAAATTACGCCTTTTATATAATTATGTGACTTGGTGTATATTGTTAATCACTTTTATACTAGTTTTGAATTAAATTGGCGAATTTAGGTTTAAAAACTTAATTTCATCATTTAATAGTATTTTATCCTTATTTAATCATTTATGTGGTATATTATTCGTTTAATTAAGTCTTGTTAGATTAATGTGAGATCTGGGCTTAAATTTAATTTGATTATTATATTAGAGTTTTATATATATATATATACACTAGATCTTTGTGCTGGACAATGTGTGTTGGTGGTTGTATCTAGGTGGTATAATTTATTTTGATATTTTGTAGTTTAATATTTTATTCACCATTATTATTAAATTTAACTAAGAAATACGTGATCTCCCAATTCGAATTCTAAGGGTCTTCGTCGTCAGTCAGCTTAACTTTTCTATTGACTCTACGCGGTGACGAGGCGTCAGATTAACTTGACCTTCTTGATCGTCTCGAGAACGATATTTGGCCCGAATAAGCTAGTCTCTCCAGTCTCTGCCCAACACACGGGTGATTTGCATGGTCGACCGTAAAGCGCTTCCTACGGTGGCATACCAATACTGGTTTGGTAGATGTTATTGTAGGCAAACTCGACGAGTGGTAAGTGCTTCTCCCAATTCCTTTTGAAATTCATTACACAAGCTCTCAGCAAATCTTCTAACGTCTGGATAGTACGTTCGGACTGCCCGTCAATTTGAGGATGAAAGGTTGTGCCGAAGCAGAGTTCCGTTCCCAAGGCTATTTGTAGGCTCTGCTAAAATCGAGACATGAAGCGGGGATTTCGATCGGAGACGATAGAAGTTGGTATTCCATGTAGGCGAACTATTTCCCAAGTATACTTCTGGCTCAAGGTCTCCAAGGTGTCGGAAGGTCCAATCGGTAAGAAGTGTGCAATTTTGGTCAGACGATCCACAATGACTCAGATTCTGACGTGTCCCTGAGGTGATCTTGGCAGTCCCGAGACAAAGTCCATAGTAATGTACTCCCACTTCCATTCAGGTATCTCCGGCGGTTGTAAGGTTCCTCTCGGCTTCTGGTGTTTAGCTTTGATTTGCTGGCAGGTAAGGCATCGTGTGACATAGTCAGCAACATCCTTCTTCATACCGCCCCACTAATACTCTCACTTCAGATCGGGATACATTTTAGTCCCTTCAAGGTGAAATGCGAAAGGTGATCGATGAAATTCCCTCAAGATGTTTTCCTGTACTCTGTTAATGTTCGGAATGAAAAGATGGCCTTGAAACATCAAATACCCGTGTTTATCTACTGTCCACCCAGGCTTTGATTCCTCAGCTATCAGGGGTCGTCAGATGTATTCAGCCTCTTGGTCATGCTTCTGAGCGTCGAGGACTTGTTGACGTAGGTTAGATGTAGCCACGGTTAGCACAAAACAGGATCCCTCTTCTTGATCCGTGGGTTGTAAGTGAAAATAGCCAAGTGTCTCCATCATCTTCCATTCATGTGCGGCGATGCAAGCTAACTCTGGTCTTGTCTTCTTATTTAAGGCGTCGGCTAACACGTTTGCCTTTCCTGGGTGATAGGACAAGATGAAATCATAGTCTTCAAGTTATTCAACCCAGCGGCGTTGCCTCATATTCAAGTCCTTCTGAGAAAACTGGTACTTCTCCTTGAATAGCTCGAACTTTTCTCCGTAAAGATAGTGCCTCCAAGATTTTAACACGAAAATGACTGCCGCCAATTCTAGGTCGTGGGTAGGCTAGTTCTGCTCGTGTGGTTTCAATTGTCTCGATCCATATGCTACCACTCTGTATCAGCACGCACCCCAATCCTTCCTTGGATGTATCACAATAAACAGTATACCTGATATCTCGCTCCGGTATAACTAGGATGGGGGAACTCGTCAACCTTTTCTTGAGCTCTTAAAAGGATGTTTCGCATTTTCTCAAGTGTTTGCAATAAGTCTAGTGAGAGAAAGAGTGAGTAGGAAGGTGTTCTTGGTGCTTGGAGCTCCTTGTGGTGCTCATCCTCCATCTTCTTCAACTTTTAACTACTCCATCCCCTAAATCAAGGTAGAAACAACATTTATATACATTATTTTCTCTCAATCTTGGTCCTCTTGGCTCCAAAAATCAAAAGGACTCAAGATCCATACTCAAACCATGAGATGAGGTCTTAGAGCCCTATTTTCATTACTATTTTTCTCTCTTCATCAACCCTCCTTTTTTTGTTTTGATCTTCAAAGATGGTATATATCTCTTATATAAGAGAGATATAGCCATGCATGCATGGGTCATGGACCTAGGTGTCAAGAACTTAACAAGAATATTTTTTAGCTTAAATCTGTCCAGAGGAGTTTTTCGCTAAAAATCCGACTTTTCTTCATTTTTCTGTTGGATCTAAACTTGTGCTTGTGTTTTGAGATTTTTACTATAGTTTTATGGTGATGTTATCTACATGCATGAATTTTCTTGAGGTCCAAATCATCCATCTTTATATTTTTAAAATTTGGGTTTGAAAATGGTTAAAAAGGACTGTCGGAAAAGGCAACTTTGAACTAACACCATTTTCCGTAGGAACGAACTCTTTGCACGAGGTCATTGTGGTTGGTTAGATATTTATTTTATCTTTCAAACCCCACTGGAATCACTCAAAAAGCTCGAGTCTAGAGAGAGTTGTGTTGATTCTCCCAAGAAGTGTCAAATCTGGACACTGTTTGGTAGAAATTTGATATAAAATGAAATATTAATGATTTTGATGCAATGTCAAGTCTCAAAGCTTCGTAACTCGTATATCTATCTCTGTAAAATATTTAAAAATCAACCAGTAAGGATAGGTTCTCTATTTTAATTTCCTAAACCGGCTGAAATTCACGTCACCTTGCTGAAGTATGTTGTTCACTGCTCTGTCACACATTTTTATTTTGCAAAAACTGAGGCTTTCGAGGTCAAATCCAGAAAAATGGTCTACTTGAAAAATATTCAGAACATCCCAAATATATTGCCCACCAATTTTCAGATTTTATTTCCAAGTATAGATATTTTTTAAACTCCAAAAACAAAGGCTAAAACTGAAAATCCTGAATGTAGTTTAATGTGCCTAGGTGTTTAAGGCTCCTATTTTGGTTTCCTATGTTGTGCCATGCATGGTTTGGATGGTTAGAATATGTAGTGTTGTATTAAATTATTTAGTTAGATTACTTACATGCAAGCTTGACTCAATTGTTGGCACGTGCATATTATTTTCTTTTTAGCCTAAGCATGATAATGTGATATTACACTTGGCACATTTTTCTTTTTATATGTTAAATAATCATATACATGGCATAAATTCCCTTGTGTGTGAAAACTTGTGATTCTAACATATTGTAACATGCCTCATCATCATTGGGTCGGGTTTTACAGGGTTCACTCAAAATTTTAAGAAAACGGTGAAATTGAACCTTAAGATGCTAACTTGTCCCGTGAAAAAATATTGGTATTGTGATATCGGCTATACCATGGTTATTTTTGGGATGGTTTCCCAAGTGCTGTATGAACGGGTTATTTGTGAATTTTGGTGAATGATGGATCGGGTAGTGAAATAATAGGTGCTAGAATATCACAATCCTGCGCTAGACCTTGACTTGAGATTCAAGGGTCAGGCCGTGTTGATGATGTGATTCTCCACACTTTGCCGTCAGTGATGACCCGATTGGACACTTAGTTCGACTACGTAGTCATCCTACGGCTGAAAGAATGCCCTTTATCGATCGGTAGACTTGATCTGCGTGGTTGGGATCAGGGTTAGGATGGTTCACCCTAGTTGGGAAAACCTAGAATAACTTGGGACTTAAATTTGTATTAGAATTGAAACCTACTACATCATTTTTTCCATATTCTCTGTCATAGTTATTATGTAACTTGTTGCATGAGAAAAACTTGTATATTTATATTGTTTTCTCTAGGTATTAGCTCATGACGTTTTCTGCTAGGTTTTGAGGAACCGGAGGCACCTGTCGGTGACGCTGTAGACGAGGAGGTGGAACCTTGGCTCTCGTGAGCTGGAGTCTCACCAATCCCTAGTTTCGGACCCTTTTGGCTTCTTGTCCCAGTGCTGTTTATCTTATATTTTATTTTGTCGCAAAACTTTTAATCGGGTCTGTAATCATAAATATTATTCTACTTTAATTTCTTTTTGCTATATATGGGTAATATCGCTATTTAAATTCTTGCACCTTTATTAGTTATTGTCGTTCTAGATGTCCCCAATTTCGGAGCGTCACACATGGTGCTCTCTTCTGCTTCCTCCGGCTTGAAATTTGGTTCCCATTTCCTCGTCGTGAGATAGTGGTCGAAGGTAATCCAAGGCCCATCCAAGGCAACATGTGATCTGTCAGCTGCCATTTGGACTTTTACCATAAAAAAAACCCTAACCCTAAATCAATAATTTTGAAATCACCTTGAAGACCCCAAATTGACTTGCTTTAGAAATTAAGGTTTGTAACCAATGGATTTACCTAGCAATTTGACAATAAGGCATTCTTTCCACTGTTTCCAAGAGCGATTAATCAGTATTTTAGTGCGTTTAATCAGTATTCTTTCCATTGTCTAGATCTTTCACTGTATCTAAATCGGCTTCTTCGTGACAATCATCGGCGTCAGATGGTTCCCCCACATCATCTTCATCTGATAGCTCCTTGATATCACTGTCAAAGGGTTTGTTCCTGATTTTTGCTTGAAGAATAGCATCTTGGATTGATTTCGGCACAACGGAGATTTGGGAGGCTGTCGCATACATAACCTCATCTTGCCCATGAATGGATGATTTCGGTCTTAGGTTGCTTCGGATCAGATGATCCCTCTCTTCCATTGATTGTCCCGTCACCCATGTCATTCGTTGGTGAGGAATCGCCATTTTATTGCTCAAAGAAGAGAGAGAAGCTCTCGCCATTGTATCTAGTTCGTGGATTACTTCATCTACTTGATCTTTAAGGAATTATTAATTGCTCAGATCTTTTGATGCATTTTCTAAGATGAGTATATCTTTGATGAAACATCTCTCAGATTTTATTTAGTCCTACAAATATTTGAAGGATCTCTATTCTTTCATTTATCTATTGTTCTTATCTATGTGTCCTTTCAATTTTTTTCTTTTTAATTTTTAATTCGTTGAATCTCAATGTAGAAACATCCCAATAATACAAATATTTCAGAATTATGTGTGACACAAACAAAGCTACGAATTGACTTGCTAAATTTGGAGTTGCTTTTCTGGATGAGATTAGCCCACACATCCTTTTACCCCATTCTTCTAGTTAACCAGCGTCCTTTATTCTAGTTGGCTTTAGGCCTTGTGAAGCCTAAGACAGGTTGTTGGGTGCAAAACTTCTGGTTATTTTAGATTTGGTCTCTCTCTCTCTCTCTCTCTCTCTCTCTCTCATTGATTTGTACATTAACGTTCTAGACATTGTTGTTCTGTGTATCTACAATGTTATGATTTAAGCATATCAATTCGGTGTGCTGTGTAGATCTACAAAGCTCAGAAGAATGTGATTCTGTGCACTGGAGCATGCCTTCTCTATTGGTATATAATCTTCTGGACCTTTTTACTGCATTTGCACGCCCTCCATTTTCTATAGGGTCTGGCTAGTCCCACTGAGTCTTACTTTGGTGATCCAAACTGTTCATTTTGTAGACCACAATGTATAGATCAATCATTGCAAAAAATAAAGTCGATCGGATTTTGTTAAGCGCTTGAACAAATTACATTTGTCTTAAAGAAAATGAATGGTATACCAATCATTTTTTAAAACAAATGTGATTTGTTTAGACGTTTAACAATATCCGATCAAGTTTACTTTTTACATGGATGATCTATACACTGGGATTTACAAAATGAACGTTTGGATCGTTAAAGTAGAACCCGGAATGGACTACATGGAGACCAACAATACGGTGCTGTTCGCTGGCCCAACAACAGATACTCGCGTCCTTTTCCATACCACTTAAAAGATAATCTTTGAATGTGGATGCAGGTGTATCTACCGCATTTGCAAGTATTACAAGGAGATTCAGAGTTTGGAAGAAGTGGAGAAGAGGTACAAGGACCAGTAGCTTTCCTTATTGCTGGCCTTGCCTTCCATGTACTAAAATATGAGTAGACTGCTGAGACTAGTACTCTTCCCC
>JAOTRH010000016.1:11879619-11895284 GCA_034768845.1 Heliamphora exappendiculata | reverse complement strand
AATTCTCATCTGCATTATCTCTTGTAAGAGACCCAAAAAAACCGTCTAATCCGGGTTTTAAATGGGATAGTGCCTATACAGTACCCTGGAATTTGATCTTTTGCTTTCGAAACTGCTATAATTTTCGTGTTGTGTTGATGTTGCTACCATACAAAACAGCATTTTGCTTGAAACCTTAATGCTTTTATGGATTGAACAAAACATAAACTTGCGCTCGCGAAATTTCTGATTAGCTATTTTGGAATGAAAAATTGGAGAAATATTGTGTGATATTGTGTAGGATAGGGCAGTGTGTTTCATAGCATTGCTTGGGTCAAGATTTGGTTGATTGTGCATCATATGTATGCTTTGGATTGGCTCCAGGAGGTGGGTCTCGTTTGGTGGCGTGGTGGCTTAAAGCTCTTGAAAGCTGCACAATTATTATGTGGGCTTTGCATTTAGGGGTGAACCCTGTATGATCATGTGGCTTTTTAAGAACTTGAAGCACCACGTGAACATATCTTTGTTGTTATCTTAGGCATGAGATAGCCTTTGTCATGGTTATGCAACGAACCTTGCAACCGTGGAGAGGGAAGGTGGGGTTTTGGGTTTTTTGTTCTTTATTCTATTTTCACGATTTATATTGTTTTTGTATTGCCTTAATTTGAAAATGCTTTCAAAATTTTAAAAATATTTTTTTGCCATTTTTTGAAATGTGAGTTGATTTATTTTGAAGAATATTTTCCTAAAATTGTTGGATTTCCAAACTAGAAAAAAACCCAGAAATCAATCGTCCATTTATAATCAATGGTCTTTCTCTTGGATTGCACCAACGTCCATTTATAATCAATGGTCTTTCTTGTGCATCAATGGGTTTTGAAAACTCTCTTTCGTGTTCTCAACCAAACATATTTTCTCGGCACATTGGGTTTCATTTTGGAAAACTATTTCTTGTTCTGGATAATATAGATAATAGAAGAGAAAGAAAACATATAACAAAATATTAATTCCCTCAATATCATGATCGGGTTGACCAAGTCAGATCATGAGTGAATAGAAAATTAAAGATGCCTCCTGGGCCGTAACCCTCAATATTAATCTTTCCAAGCAGTTGAAAACCTCAATATTAATCTTTCTAAGCAGTCGAATTGAATTGATCGTATCTGTCTTTTAGTTTACTGAATCTCTAAGACGTAATTAATCTAATTTCTCAATCAGTCAATCAACTGCAAAATGACATTAACGCATTCAATTTCTTCTTTCAAGATGAGCTGCTTTGCTAGACTTGTCTACAGTTCTATTTACTCTCTAGTCTTGTTAGACTTGTCTAAAGTTGAATTCAATCGCTAGCCTTGCTGGCCTCGTCTAAAGTTGTATTCACTAACTAGTCTTGTTAGACTTGTCTAAATTTGAATTCACTCACTAGCCTTGCTGGGCCTTAGTAACAAGTGAGATGAAGCAATTTCTTTTAGATCATTTTCTTTGGTGGATGAATCAATTTTGAATAAACACTTGCGATGTCAAATCAACTAGTCATTCAACGAATTTGGTCCGCTTTGATAACTGAATTAGAGAATCAAAGAATTTGATAGTTAAATATACAACCTTTATCGATGATATATTAAAAGACTCTCCCTAAGTGTATCAACATTAGAATCGGCCCTTTTTTTTAGGTTGGACAAGCTTGGATGCCTTTACTCCCAATAAATTGTTGATCGGGATCGTTGAACTATTGCTCGAGAAGTAAGTAAGTAAGTTGATTAATGAAAAACTTCTGACAAACTTTCAAAAACTGCTTTCTGAAAATTCTTTCTGCTAGTACTCTTTTCCTTTGGGTTTTTTTTTTTTTTTTTTTTTTTTTTTTTTAAATTGAGGAATGAACCTCCTAAGGCAAGGCTTTTTGAACCAAGCTAGAAGAAACTTACGAATGCTTGGAATCATTCACATACTAATGATATCGATTTAAATTAGAACATCAACAAGGTCAACAAACATGAGAATTCAGTTACAAAGGGGTTGGCCTGTGACAAGGCTTGACACTTGAAATTACTTCAAGTCTCAGGGCCGGTCTCAAAATTCCAGAGCCGGTCTCAAAAATTTTGGAGCTCAAAATGAACTATAAGAAAAAGATCCTATAATTTTTTTTATATATAATATTTTTATTTAAAATAATTATATAAGTTCCAATAAATTAAATTTTTGCTTTTTGGTTTACAATTTAATAATATTCAATTTACACAAATTATATTCTTTTGTATAAACTTTTAAAAACAAATAGAGAACAGAAAATTAGAAAAAAAAAATATGCAGCAAAGGCTTTATACAATAATAAACAACTATAATAAAACATGTATCATCGAATTTAATCATTCTAAGGGTAAATTACACTGACTTCTCTTGAGGTTTTTGACAGAAACAAATACACTTCCTGTGATTTTTAAAATAACACTAATCTTTCTTCTGATTTAGTTTTTGTATCAAATTAATCCAACCGTCAAATCTCCGTTACTACTTAACTAAAAAAGCTAATTTATTTAGTTTTTTTGTGATTTAAAACATGTTTGGGGTCACTTTTTTTTTTTTGACTTTTAACATATAAATCAGCTTTTTAAACTACAATGTTTAATATGTCTAAAACATTTGTTAATCTTTTTATTAAAAAATTCTATTTTCATCTAAAATATTCTAACGTTTGTTACTCTATGAAATATTTATTATACTCATAAAAAAATCAAGTCTATTATTAAAAATTTTAAAATCTAAACGTCATTCAAAATACTAGAGTTTAAAAATAAAAAATAATGTTACGTTAGATTTTTTTTAGACATTTTAATGGGGTGTTAAGCATTTTTTATAGCACTTATGAGTCATTTAAAAAAAATATTTACCTTTAGTGAGATTTATAAAAATTTAATTAAATTTTTTTACTTTTTATTAATTAGAGTTTAGAGATAGGCACTTTAAAATAAATGTGTAAAAGTATATTAATTTAATTCTTTTGTTATATTTTTTTATATTTGATTCTTTTTACATATTTATTTTAAAGTGCTTATCTCCAAACTCTAATTAATAAAAAATAAAAAAAATTTAATCAAATTTCTATAAATTTCACTAAAGACAAATATTTTTTTTAAATGATTCATAAGTACCATAAAAAATGCTTAACGTCCCATTGAAATGTCTAAAAAAAATCTAATGTATCATTAATTTATATTTTTAAACTCCAGTATTTTGGACGACGTTTAGATTTTAAATTTTTGATAATAGACTTGATTTTTTAGTATAATAAATATTTCAGAGTAAGAAATGTTAGAGTATTTTAGATGAAAATGAATTTTTTTAATAAAAAGATTAACATATGTTTTAGACATATTAAACAGTGCAGTTTAAAAAGCTTATTTTTAAGCTAAAAGTCAACAAAAAAAGTGAGTCCAAACAAGTTCTAAATCACAAGAAAACCAAATAAATTAGCTTTTTCCGTTAAGTAGTAATGAAAATTTGACAATTTGACTAATTTGATAAAAACGAAACCAAAAGAAAGATTAGTATCGTTTTAGAAACTACAAGAGGTGTATTTATTTTTGTCAGAAATCTCAAAAGAGGTCAATGGAATTTACTCATCATTCAACCATTTAAAAATAACTACAAATTAAAATAATAATACAAAAAATAAAAGGTACGATAAAATTGAGAAGCCCTGATTTTTGTTAAAAAATTGATGGTCTAAAACTATTATCTTGGTGGTTTTGTTTGAAAACTGGCCCTAATAAATTCTGTTGGTTAGTTCATACGAGATTCGGCCCAGACTTTAATTGGAGCTTCTGCTATGGAACAATAAAATTAGTTCTTCAAAAATTAATCGAAATACCGCACAAGCTGATTTGAATATCTTAAAATATATTACAAAAAAACAGGAGATATACAGATGTACTATTGATCTAAATGATAATCTTAAATTACTGAACTAACTTGGCAGGTTGAAAACTCTTTTTTAGGAAACAATTTTAATTAATTTTTGAATTTGCGAAACATACATTTTCACATGAAAATAAAAATGGCATGGTATACTTAAAACTTATCATTGGAATTGTTTCCAGAAACAGAAATGGAGGCCAAATATTTTGAATGTGCACTCTTGACAAAATTATTGTTAATAATTTTTAATTTTTTACTATTAATTTTAATTATAAATTATAAAAAAATTTAAATATTTACAACTTATATTACAATTTATAACTACTTTTTCTTTTATTTCAACTACAACTTACTATTTTTATTAAATACTAACAACTTCAACTACAAATTATAATTTATAAGTTGCTAATTTCAATAACGCCAAGCACAGCCTTACCAATTGCAAATCATGAGAGATAAAGCTTCCAATAATAACACACCCAAGATTCCTAACATCTCATTTTGTTATCTAAAGAGCACCATAATAATAATTCAAATAGTTCATTTGTTGAGTACCATTTGAGAAATCAACCAGGTAAAAAACAAATTTCTGTTTAATAATATATTAACAAATCACATTTTATTTTATAAATTGGAAAATTTAAACTTATACAATCTATTTAAAATCAAAATATTTTATTTTATACAACAAAACCCTAACTTGTTCACGTATTTATATAAATATCCGCTCATGCTAACTTATTCGCATACCTCCCAATATTTGATGAAGTTGAATTTTTAAATAAATGAACATCCTTGCGAGCCCAACAAAATGAACATTTCAAATCATTGAAGTGAATTCACTCCATAAACTCAGAAAATGATATCTTGAAAGATCTTAAAAGTTTGTTTAGTTTTGAGGAGAACTTAACCCTTACTACAACAAATTTCCAAGCAAATCACCAAAATAAATTATTGTCAGATTTTTGTTGTCATTATTTACACTAGTTTCTAAACAACAATCTGATACCAACAAAAACTGCTAAACAACAATCTGATACCGACAAAAACTGCCTAACCGAAGTGACCGATGATCGACAACCAGAATACGGATAAATAAATCAACCCAAAAATGCATTTCCCTGAAATGAAAAATGAGGCCTTGTCTAGGAAATAATGCTGCCTGCGCTGGTGCCTCTTGATCCAAATTTGAACATCAACAGAAGCCTCACCTCCTCAGTTAAGTCAATCTAGAACAACTTCATCATAGTGTTTGAAACACTGAAAGATCTGCAAAGGACCTAAACTGGGGTCTTCACAATCCCTTATTTCCAAATTCGAGTTCATTGAGAATGAAATTTCATCACTTCTGAGCTAGATTTGAGATTCCACATGCGGCGAAAAAACATCAAATTGCAGCTGGAAAAACAAAAGAATTGGTTCTATTCCTGCCTGATGTAAGGAGAGGAACTCACTTCTGTACTATAAAATGAATCATCCCCATTGACTCCATCATACATATTTTCATCCTTCTCGTCGTCCCACTTGAGAACTTCCCTTATATACTTAAATGCCTCATCGACCGATGAAGGCTCCCGAGCTCTGGTCTGCCACACAAATAGTTTCCTGCCGATGATGGAAGCATAGAGCTCTTTGAACTTCACGGCGATGTAATGGTAGGCTTGGTTTGCCAGGGACTGACTATTGTGATGCGACTTCACAGGGCTGAAGTCGTTGAACCACTCGCAGATGGTTATGGGAACTCGGTTGATTTTATCCTCAAAGGCATCGTATTTGTTTAGGAGGAGCACAAAAGGGGTGTACCTAAAGCAAGGGCTCCCCACCAAACTCTCAAACAAATCTCGGCTTGCCAGCATCTTGTTTTGAAGAGGACCGGTGCCGTGGGACCAAACCTGATCATAGTCACTCAAAGCAACACAAAAGATTACGGCCCTAACATCTTCAAACATTTCCAGCCATTTGCACCCATCATGCAGCCCCTTGGAGCTGATGCGAATCAACTGGTACCTGAAAAGACAGAAGGGGAAGAGAATCTTGGATTTGTTTGTTTAGAAGCAGCAAGGAAAAAAGAGAAAATGAATCAAAGTTACACGGTTGTAGCTGAAGATATTACTTGGTTAACGGAGACTGGCTTTCAAAGTTTTCACTGTATATCTCGGACATGGGGCTGCGATCATCAAATGAAAATTCAAGAAAGGAAAGTCCATTGCTAGGAGTAACCCCTTCAACGTACAAAATGTCTTTCTCTGAAGGTTCGTAGTCATTGCTGGATATCTCAATAGCCTGTTGGAGATTGCGCGAAACATCACTATTTTTATTATTCCAACCATCTATATTTCAGATTCAGACTAATAATTCTACATTTGTTCAAAGGTTCTACATTTGTATAGAAACTAGAGATATTAAGGAAATAATATTTATTAGCAAGATACATTGTTTTTGTGCCTAATTATTGTGCCATGAGCAAGGAAATGCATAATAGAACTATAGTGATTTGCAGAATCCAAAGAAGAATGAATGGAGCAGAGATATGATTCTTTATTCAACGGTTCTAGACCCCAATTAACTTTTCAATCAATATGTCCCTAATTTCACTGGTCGGATCTACTTAAACCCTGTTCTTAATTAAGTTGAAGGCACTGGCATTCTTTTTTGACTGCCTCAATCCGTGTCGTTCTCACTCTTCCTCTTGAACCTTTCCTGTTTGCAACTTGGATTAAATCAATCCTCAATAGAGATTTAGCTGTTTAAGGTTTACAAAGCGAACATTCTCAATTTACTTTTATCCTTTTATCACCAATCTATGCCACTGCTAACTTCCCATTGATGCATTCCATTTCTTATTCTCTCTGTTGCGATAAAACCATTCATTCATATTAACATCCTCATTTCATCTAATATTCACTCTCAAATGACATCCCTGGTCTTATATCTAGCTATAGTACTTCTCAGCAATTTCACAGGAAATTTGCAAATCACAAGATACTTCCCAAGAATTTTCATCCATATTATTGTGTACAGGCATCATCATACCCAATATTCCCTTCTGAATAATGGGACTAAGATATCAAAAAAGATCATTGTTACCTGTCTCTTTGCCATCATGTTCCAACTAGTCTTCATTCATACTTTAGATTGCACATTACATCCAATACATCACCTCAATTGTTGCTGGCAGTAGTTAACCCTCTTTGACCACCTCGCCAAAGAGTTTTGATTTGCAAACTCTCTCCATCAACTTGTCATCACCATTGTCATCGTCGCTCCCAGCCATCACTGCACCAACACAGCCCCATAGTGATTCCCATCGCATCAGCAACTTTCATCACACCATCTTGTAACAACTATTGTTGTCTTGCTGTTTCAGATCGTCAAATCCATAGCCATATAGTGTTCGCCACCCTCCTTGAGACTCCTTATTCCCTCATCAGTGCCTAGAAATCGTCGTATTTGCTGCGCGTTGTGATTGACACTCCTTCGGATTCCCTAGGGCTTTCAGCGTGTGGGAAAGACAATGTAACAGCAACGTATATTTGCTCTCCAATGCAACATCAATACACCAAAATTGGCGCACTTCAACTTCACTTATTAAAGACCCATTCATTGGAGGGAAAAAAGAAATATCCTTTTGGAGTGAATCATTCACTAAGAAATATTGATAAGCTTAACACAAAAGCAGAGTCTATGGTTGACTGATATTGCACCATCATTTAGCTATTGCAATTCTTTTGCCCAGAATCCATCTTAGATTGGCCCAGCCCAAAATGTGAAACAGTCAAGACCTGAACCCATATTACACAACTAAACACCAGCCCATTTTAACCCAGAACTTGAACCCAACAAAATCAACCAGTCCATAACCTTCGTCAAAGCCTCCGACTCAACCAGTGAACTGCACCAATCTAACCACCAGTTCAACTCAATTCCTGGGGGAGAATGAAAACCAAAGACAACCGAAAGTACAAAAAAACAGGACAAAAAAAAAGGCCCAAAAAATGGGAAAGTGCAAAATTTGATGCTTGGAAATCAGTATTTGGATTTTAGACACCTATTGTGCATACTTTGGAGAACCAAATGCCCAGTGGACATTGAAAACATACTATTCACCCTTTAGAAATTAAGGGGTTCATGATTCTATGATTCCTATTTTCTTGCATTTTCTAATCAAAATAAAAATTGAGTTTTTAGATTTTCTACATTGGATACCCCTGATCTCATAGATTGTGAAGAGGCATTAAGAAAAGATTTTCAAACTATTAGAAGTGGCATGAATACTATTAAGGAAGTATTCATGTTGTCTCATGGATCTCCATAGAGATCGTGTGGAACTGAATGATTACTCGGGGGAATCGGATGAAAATCAACTTTCTTTACACACCTTGAGCGGGGGGACCTTGTCCCTTTTTCTGAGAAACCTCCAAATGTTAAAGAAGTCAGCCATTCATATAAATCTCATTTGCCCAGTATCACCTATGAGTATTATGGATACCTAAATAATATTTATGTTGTGCCTGCTCGGTTCTTCCATCCTAAAGTGACATAATCCTGAGTCTACATTTAATCCCTCACCACTTATTGTAGGACTGGAGACAAAACTTATTGAATCTGAAAATTTGTGAGAGCCAAGATGTTAATCTAATCATTGAGTCCACCACTTGGTGATACCAATTTAGAGCCTGTTTGTTGGCTCTTTGGCTGATGCTAGGAGTAGGAGTTTAAAGATTATATCTGATTTTTCACCTCATGAATCTATGAATCATGTTCCTTTACGAGACATTAATGGTTCTCTGAACAATATTCTTGATTACTTTAAGCATCAGAGCATTACCCACAGCCCTTTTAATCAAGTTTATTCTCCACCACAATATTTAATGTCAACATCTAATGACCATATTTAGGGTATTCTTGAATATGGACCTAATGCATGCTTTGTTAATTTGCCACCGATACCAGATCAAGGCACTGGGTGGCCTCCTGCATTGTTTTTTGGTATTCCTATTAAAGATGTTGCTACATTTTCACAATCAGCACATGTTCTTCAAACTGCTTCATCTCAGACATTTTAAGGATATCATATTAGTGATTCTATGGACAACAGGCAAATCATTTTCTTACACGTGATTCTCAGTATTGCCTTGTTAAGGGAGCACTTCGCTAGTTACATGCCATATGGGTTAACGAACCATTTTTCCTCTGGCTACTTTCAAAAGTAGTTAGAGGAAAGTTTCTCCCAGCCAAGGAGAAATAATGAGGGCAAAAAGGGAACTGCACGCAGATATATTGAAGTTTGTTTTATTCAGGATTTTTTCCTTATTTAGTAAGTTGATTTTGTTTATGATTTTATTTCTTGTTTTTATTTGTTTCCTTACGGGATTGATCCTTTAATTTGGCTTGACTATAAATAGAAACATGCAAGTGGGTGTTTATTCCACATGTTTCCTGCATAATTGCAGGCAAATATTTCTCAATTGATGCTTAAAGATCAGCAGCTTTAATTGTGTCGATCAGCTTTTAGTTCTTAAAAAACATCAACTATAATAAACTCCACACATTTGCAAAGCCAGTTAAAGTATTGCATATTCTTGAATTCAGTATTTGTGCTTTCTTCCTGATGAAGCAAACGGGGAAATCAAAAGAAGGAAAAAACAAAATCAGTAATACCAAAATAACAGAAAACTTTCCATAGCAGGATGTGTAGATTAAATTCTGTCAAAAATGCAAAATACTGCTTTTATGGGAAAAAGTATATTAAATCTGGTCAACAGAAAACAGTTGCAAGAAAACTTATCGAGCTAACAAGGAATTTATTACGTGTAAACTGATAGCCTAAGATAAACTGATTCACTAACCATGAACCTAGAAGATAACGCCAGTAAGCAGTATCTTCAGTCTTGTGAAAGAAGGAAACACATTCCAATCACAAAGCATCACGTGAATGTATGAACCGTACAATCAACTAGATTCCCAGAGGCGAGTATAGGATATGCTTGGATGACAACAATCAAAGATAAGGAATGAAAATCTAACTATGCTTTACTCAAAATTTATGTATCAATAAAATTCAAGCATTTGGTTTTGGTAGGGAATTCTCTACAGAAAAGGATGAAATTTTAAATATGTAGACCAACCTACTTTTAAATGGTTCACAATTCTCCATGGCTCCATTTGGTTCACTTAAAAAATAAAAAATGAAAAACAAAAACAAAAACAAAAAACTAAAACCCAACTTTTCAAAGGTTAGCTTTTTTTAGCTCATTTTCAACTTTTTAAGTTGAAAAGGAAAATAAGCTAAAACCCTGAAAAGCGAAACCAAACACAACTCTTTGATTTGCAACTGCTTAAACATGTGAATTCTAATTTTGAGCTAAATAATATGCCAAAAAGAGGAACCAAACAGGCTTTATGTAATCAGGAATCGGTTTACTATACTAATCCGTTCCCCTTGCTGGAATCATAGGGATGAAATCACATTCCTATGTCCACTTAAGGCTCTTGTCATCAAAACTAAACCATACAGATGAAAAAAGGAAGGAAAATGCACCCATGATGATCAAGCAACAACAAATGATTGACAAGAAAATTTACAGTCGAGCAATAAATATTTCATCATAAGATAAAGTAAAAGATGATGCAAATATGGCATACCCGATCCAAGAAATATTTGGCAACATCTGGAAGGGAATGTAGTTCATCCCTTCTCTTGTAAGTTTCTTGAATGGCCGGATCCTTCCAAATTTCATCTACAATAGGAGCATATTCTCGTGTTGCAGCTGGAAAAAAAGCATCCATGTCTCCCGTAGCCATGATATCCAGTAACCAATCAGAAAAATGCTTGAACCTTTGGTTGATGGAATAAATGCAGAGTTTACTTCCATTATACCCTGTTTCACCTGAATACATTTTGCAGAAACCATTATATGAGTTCAGAATGTGAACGGAAACAACCACCTAACCATATATTCACCAGGAAAGTATAAAAGCCATCCATATTTCACTATGTCAAATCTTTAATCTCAAGACTGGAGAAAGGAAAAAATAGTAGATTGGAAGGAAAAACTTCATATATGTAATGCTAAGAAATTAATAGTTAACAGTGGCATCGATGATTTTGCAAACAGGGAAGTTCATTATACACATCCATGGCATAGAATACCATGTGCTAATCAGATTGGCTTATTTAGACATGATTGCCTAGCATGCATAGAGGATACAATCCAAATGGGTGTGCATACCATTGAATTTGTAAAAATCTTACGGTAAGTTGAAAACACAAGATACAATCCAAATGGGTGTGCATACCATTGAATTTGTAAAAATCTTAACAGCAAGTTGAAAACCCAACTATCCATCTATCCATGATGAGAAGGAAAGAGGAGGGGATGCTGACCTTATCCCCTGTCGTAGTTTTGTTCTTCTTTTTTTTTTTTCTTTTCCCTTTTGATATTAATTCCCTATCATTTAAGGGCAATCACATCCTTAATTTATTACGATAAAAATGTATTCAAATTGTTTCTATATGATCCTAAAGGGAAGTAAATGCTAAAGTTGACATATAATATTAAGATAAAGTAATGATTCATGCCAAGACATAACCGTGCCCGTGGTGTTCGTGTGTTCCTATATTAGATTGGGGTAACTTATTTGCTTCAAGAGTATCAGTGCCTTAATGCGCATGCTTGGGAAGCCAAAAGGAAAAGAAAATACCATCAAATGTAGCCAATAGCTTCCATAGTTTATGTCACATGAGTGCTAACTTACATACGAAGCACATGTACTCCGAAAATGGTGCCGTACACGCACCAGGTACTGGTATGGGTACACGTACAGCACTGGTGTGTATCAAGTACTTCGAGAAAGTACCGGGTACTTTTTCAATTATTGGGTATGGGACCAATACATTTTTAGTATGCTATCGGTACATTTTGGGTACGGTAGTAGTACGTTTTAAGCACATGAATAGATGTGTTAGGACTTATATGAAGCTTCTAAAAATCAAAATAGTACTAGAGTAAGTAATATGCTATCGCTTTTAATATAAAAATAAATTTGAGTATTAAATAACATAATTTAGATTCTTTAATTTAATAAAAATGTTAAAATTTTAAATTTATGTAAGAAAATACTTCTTATACATTCTCTTAAGGTCTGCAACTGCAGAAAACAACTTTCAACCAATACAATTGCCATAGCGATTATTGTCCAACTCAACAAATATCGCCATTTGCAGTCCCAACTAACAATTGCCGAAGACATTGCCTTACGATGGCAATACTAATATAATCTAACATTTATTTTTTCATCTCGTAAGTTAAAAATCATTTTGTATTTAACATATATGCTAAAAAGTACAAAAAATAAATAAATTTACCGACGTACCCGCACCCTATGTTTTTAGATTTCATCGTACCGGTGCACCCGTACCCGTACCCATGCTTCATAGTAACTTACGTTGGGTTTGGCTGAACCCAAATGCGAAAACCAAAATTTCTTCATTTCAATTCAAAATGGTGCACCCGTACCCCTACCCGTACCCCTACCCACACCCTTGCTTGGGTAACTGACAAGAAACACTACTAAAAAAATAGAAGTGTAAAGTCCAAGATTTCTACCAAACTTATCATACCATACAACAAACACCACATGAAACAATGAGTTGTCTCAACACCTTTCAAGGCTCTTTCGAAAATTGTTTAAAAAGAAAAAAGAAGAAGAATATGTAAAGAGATCGAACACACAAAAAACATTCAAATTCGTTTCTCTCAAAAGTGTGCATAAAAGTGAAGACAAAATTGAGCCACATGTACTCAATTGGAGGCTATGGAATGGGATTTCTTCTGTCAGATTACCCCTAGAATCTAGACTTTATCATGCTTTCTTTAATTGGAACAGCAGGTTCTTCCATCCGTAGAAACGATCTTCGATTACATTATCCTCTAATCATCCAAATCAGGGTCAAAAGCACCAAAATCCACCCTTCTCCCTCGCTTCCCCGCCCTAATCCGCCTCCAAGAATGCAACAATCTCCTCATGCTTACACATACAGCACAAAATCATAAGAAAATCCACCCACCTAATTAAGTTACCAACAGATGGTATTGAACTCGTTCCGTACACCACTCAAAAGAAAGCCCCTTCGCAATTTTTTCAAGTCTCTTATGAGCATTGGTAGTTATGGTAAATAAAGACATAATAAATAGGCAAGGTCGACAAAGGGTTTCTAATCAAAGCAAGACTAGCACTTTTTAGATAAATATCGTCTTTCCCAAACTGCAAGTTGTCTCTAAAATCTTCCAATGATGGCCACTCAAACGTACATGACCTTGAAAGAAGAACCCAACAGCGAGCCTAGATATGTAGAGAGCACTAGGATTCAACTCTACCACCTAGAATAGATGTTAAAGCTCCCACATTATGGAACTCGCCAATTAGCATCGTAGTTGATTTCCCAAAGTTCACTTTTAAGCCCGACAATCTATATTAAATAGACTATTCTAAGTGTATAAAATACCCATGTCAAACACTTGACACTTGGATAATGATATGGCATGTGTTTTCCATGAGTGCTTGGACATCTATCAAATGAGTATATTTACTAGTTCGAGTTTACTATATAATAATGCATGAAACCCTCGTATTATACATGAAATGCTTTATTTTACTTTTAGAGATTATTTGATCTAAGAAATAAAAAAAGCATATTAATAAACATAAATCTTTAGTTGAGTCCAAGTGTCATAGCACATAGGATTAGTTGAATCTAACACTTCTCGCACCCAATACCCATACCCTAGTTCATGTAAATGGGTGAACACTACCTCAAATCAAAGAAAGAACTTAGTTACAAATCAAGCCGAAACCCAAATGACAAACCTATTAGGTAGAGTAACCATACCCCTCGTATGCCCAATACCTCTCCAGTGGCTATATGTGAGATTGTGGAAAGCGTAACAACTTGCCCCATAAAAATAAAGATAATGGCATCATTTTCATAAAACAAATGGGACACTACAAAAAGAAAGCCATTCATCCTTCCCAACTTCAAAAACCGCCAAAAAGACTTCATGGACGGACTTATCAATCACCCTACTCAAAACCACCTTACCCAAGAATGAAAAGTAAAAGGGGCAAAGGGTCTCCCTATGCAAGCCATTGGAACTTGGAAGTACGAAAGAAACTAGCCAATATGCAATTTTAATACTAAGATTCTAACAACAAAAATACATAGCAAGATCACAAACCATAGCCAATATGCAATTTTAATACTAAGATTCTAACAACAAAAATACATAGCAAGATCACAAACCATAGGAAGTACGAAAGAAACTAGCCAATACGCCATTTTAATACTAAGATACTACCAACAAAAAGACGGAGCAAGACCCACTTCTTCCATTTGTGCCCAAACATTGAAACATATTCATGCCTACTAAAAGAGGAACTCCAAACTAACATGGTTCTCAATATCAAGCTTGCATATTAACCCCCGCCACGAACTCCTCAGTCTCAAAAATCCAAGCCTTCATTTTCCACTAGGACTACAACTAAAATTTAAATGTCTCTCACAATGCATTCTGCGAATCCGAGACTGCCTTTTGAACTTCTATTCAATATTTGAAGGACTTTTTACGGCCTTTGTATAGTAAAAAAATTTCCCTTACCCTCAGATTTTTGTCGTTATTATCGACTATCATACTTGTTTGCTAATTCAAGTTGTCAAATAGTTTATTTTGTTGTGTAATTATCCAAAATGCCCTTAACAGCCAAAAGCATGGGCATTTTTATCCAAAATTGATAATCCATTAAACCATATCCAAAAAAGCTCCGGCAGCCAACCTTTAGGTAAGCTAACTTTTTCCTCTTATGCTGCACACTGGAATTAGCTGAATCTCAATTGGGAAAAGGAAACCTTTATCCAGTAGGACTCTTCTAGATTGGAGAGTTTCCTTTTTGTTTGCATAAGGCAAGCATTATAAAGATGATCTTACAAATTTTTAATAACAACAATACTTGAAGACTTTCTTGCATGCTCTTGGTAGCAACACTCCATCAATCTCATGAAAGTAAGGCTTCAGGCTGGCCCAACAGAAATTTATTAAAAAAATATATTAGAAGGCAACTAGGAGAATGCAAACCGAAAGACCTTGATCATCCTTTTTTTATCCTATAGTGTAGGAGAAAGCAAACCAAAAGACCTTGATCATCCTTCTTTTCTCCCTACCTAAATTAAGGAGATCACAAACTTGAGAGAGAGAGAGAGAGAGGGGCGAGGAGGGGTGGAAAGAAGGAAGAAGAATAATAGCTCTTTAATGTGCAGCAAAAAGGGCTATTATGCCCTATAATAGCCCTTTAAGTGTCTCATTCTTGCCACGCATGCATGAAAATGCCAAGAGAGAAACAAGATAATTGTGATAATAAATAAATAAAAAAATTTGAAATAAGGAATTGTCACCATATACATATTTATAGCCATATCCTTCATCCTACTTTTGAAATGAGTGCCATTTTTACAATCATATGCACAGTCGAATTCTGCTTCTCAATTCTGAGTTGTATGCTTAAACACTCCATTATGGTCAGAAATCACACGATTCCCTATTTAAAGGCATACAAATACTAACTATGATTACGACATTTCTTGAGATTCTTACTCTAAGTGCCCCCTATCCAAGATTGTTTGTATTGCTTTTGAAATAGTGCCAAGGTACTAATAATTTAGGAAACATTTGTATTTCACTTAACCTGGGGGCGCCCGGGGCAAGGCGGGGTGGGGC
>JAOTRH010000016.1:11865788-11879519 GCA_034768845.1 Heliamphora exappendiculata | reverse complement strand
GAGATCTTGAAATGCTTTCCGATGGTTTTAACAAAAAAAAAAAAAGATCGAAATTCCCGAATAGAATAGTGTTTTAAACTATTGTAATACCAATATCCAATGTCTTCGCAACATATAAATATGCCATTCACAATCCCAGCCTCAGTTGTAAATTGAATTTGGAGAAGAAGAAACGTGATTTTCTGGTGATTGGGACACTGTACACCACGTTGAGAGGGAGAGGAGATTAAGAATTAGTAGGTTTGTTGTATTCAAATCAAGCTTTGTTGAGTAAATGGTTCTGGAAGTTTTGCTTGTGAAATGGAGAGGCATTTGAGGATGGTGATGGAGTGTAAATGTAAGTGTACATGAGGAGCATCAAATGAAGTACCTATGTCAGATGGCATGCAAATGTAGAAATTCGTAGTGGGTGGAATACATGGGTTGTGGTAGGCAACGGTGAGCACTGGAGTATACCATGCAGAGGATATGTTGGATATGGCATGTCCTCATATTTCTTGCTTATGCTAAACGGGGAGTAAGTTGTTAGTAGGTATCTCAAGGCAGAAGACCATCTTTTTATTCATTGTTATGTGGCACGAGATTTATTGTTTTTTTCTCTCATGTTTGGTTTATTGTGGGTTCCCTGAAAAAGTGGTGGAACTTCTTCATTCATGGAGAGGAGCTCAAGTGGAGAGGACTAAGATTTGGTAATTGGCATTCATGTAGACAGTGTAGGAGAATGGTATTGCAAAACTCGATGGGAAGGAACAGCCTATTTTTAGACTGAAGAGTATATTATTGTCTTAAGTGTTCAGCTGGTTTTTGGGGCCCATCTGTCCTCAAACCATCTTTTGAATTTTTTAGAAGCCTTTGAATAGCTTTTTGGTGTATAGTAGACATAAGTCTCCGGTCGGTGCCTCTAATAAAACCTTTAGTTAAAGGGCAATTCAGTGCATGAGTCTCCTGCGACTCAAACTCGTGTAGAATTAAGCCTTCTGGCTAACCGCCCTTGATAAAACATTTACTCGTCAAAAATAAAAGGACAATCTTGCATACTATTACCTGCAAGCAGTTGATGCCATCTAAAAATGGCTTTTGTATGTTATATGCCAATGTTTTTTTTTACCTTACACACTTTGTGGGGTCTGGGGAGGGCAAGATACAAACAACCTTACCCCTCTTTACGAAGAGGTTGTTTCCGTGGCTTGCGCTCATGTCAAAGTAAGCCTTTGGGCCAAATTCCCTTAATAAAACCTTTACTTGTCATAAAATAGGACCCTGGGAAAGCACAACAATGTTTATATGTGTGATGTACGGCATACTACCTGCAAGCACATAATACCATATTGCCATATAAACATGGATTCTTGTAAGTTATATGTAAATGTCTTTTTATGTTACAAGCTTCATTTGTTTTATGTCCCCCTAAGGATATTGATTTTTCATTTAAAAAGCCCAGAATCCCTATAGCCCCCACAAGTTCACAATCTTCAACATTTCCATTAATATTTACATTTTTTAGGGGCATGACATATCCATTAATATCGGGGCATAAAATCGTGAAAGGTTTCTGTATGCAAATATATTAGGAATAACATTAAGTTCAAAAGATGCTCATATACACAGACATGTGCAGAAATGAAAGGGAAAAAATAAAAAAAATACAAACAAAGGAAATTAAGGAATTAATACCCTTGCGACAATCTTACAAGTAAGACTTTCAATCTAAAAAAATCTCCCATAAAACACACTAAGATTGAAATGGGAAGAAGAACTAAAATATTTACATTTTTTAGGAGTATGACAGATCCATTAATATCGAGGCATGCAATCGTGAAAGGTATTTCTGTAGGAAAATATATTAGGAATAACATTAAATGCAAAAGATGCTGATACACAGACGTGTGCAGAAATGAAACGGAAAAAATAACAAAAATACAAACAAAGAAAATTAAGGTATTAACAACCTTGTCACAATCTTACAAGTAAGACTTTCAATCTAAAAAGATCTCCCATAAAAGGGCAATGCACACTTTAGATTGAAGAAGAAGAACTAAAAGGACAATGCACTATCAAAAGCAAGACCGTTGCCATGAATGATCCCTATTACACTCTATCCCAATGCCCCTACAAACTTAAAGATATTTATCCCACCCTTTAATGTTGTCCTTCTTTCATCCAATGTTTAAACACCTTACTCAAAAAAGGTACACCCACCTCAAAATGTCATAGAAGAAAGGACAAAGGATGGGCAGATGACTGGCAAAAGTTCTAGTTAAACAAAATTCATTCTTATGGAAACAGTATCCTTGAATAGAATTATCTTTCTTTTTTTTTTCCTTTTTGGGCAAGTAAACCAAATGACCCCACAAATTATTTTTTAAAAAAACTACATTGTCCACTAAGAAGACAGAAGGATTTACCAAAAGGTGCCATAAACCATCGAAAGGCCACCTGTTTCTATCTTTCCCGATTTAATGCCATGTTGCTTTGAACTTTCACCGAGGAGACCAAACTACAGTCTCCAAGGGTGATTGAAAGTTTTTACCAGGACAACTGATTTTAGGACACAGAGAAAGGCGTAAGGCCAAAATAAAGAGATGGAACTACAGCAAGCAGTGTTGTACTTCACTAAAACAATAAGCAGTGGTGTCAACATAAGAGTGGAGACCTGGATCAGACTCTTCAGCATCCAAAACAGGGGAGCCTTTTTCCATCAAAACTTCCTCTTCAAAACTCTCTCGTCCCTCAAGTAAGTTACTAAGATATTTGTACATGTTACTTTGGATCATTAGCTTAATGTTCTGCATCTCTTCAGGAGTGAATTTGTTTCCATATAAAAATTTGGCCTGTTTCATGAAAGAAGCAAATGTCATACACTAACAAGAATCGTGAAGATAGTTCTACAACAACATTACTATATAAGTAGGTATTTCATATATAAAGGACAGCAGAACATTTCTTCGGAAAACGAAGGAACCTAACTACAGAAGGTGCGTTTTAACCCACCCAGCAAAATTACTCTGTTTCCTCAATGTACCACAACTTTGAGCAGTGTTCTTTGCTACTTTTTCTGACTCCTTACTTTCCCTTAACGTGAAGATTTTGAATTTGCAGTGTGTTTTAAATTCTAGAATAAAACATAAAAAGTTTGGATTGATAAGATCCCACAAACTCAGAATATTCCAAAATGTAAGTTTAAACTAAAATTTTGGCCTCATTTGGCAACCAGGCTTTAAGCCAGGGTTTTTGCTTAAAGTCACTTTAAACCCAAAAAGCCAAAAGTTTATTTGGGAGAGATATAGGGTGACTTTAAGCCACCCTGAAGAGCCAATTTATCTTCATAGTGAATTTCCCAAAATACCCTTCAGCCATCTTTTTTTTCTTTTTTATTCGGATGTGAAAAGATTCAATTGAAGCATTGTTAGGTCAAAAATGTTCTTCGAACTTCACTGTTCACGGACTGGTTGTTTGGTACAAAAAAATTCTTAATTTTTAATTTATAGGTCAATAAAAAAACAAATAAGGGTAAAATTGAAAATTGTTAGCAAAAAAACCAAAAAGGCAAAAAGAAAAAATGCTAAAATTTGGGAGTTGCCAAAACAAGCTTTTTGACCTTTTTGGCTTTAAGCAAAAAGCTAAAAATCCCGACTTAAAGCCGGTTGCCAAACAAAACCTTTACCAAAATCATCTCAGAACCCAGTCGAGATTTGGATAGAACAACTTCGAATCTAGGTCATCTTAGTTTAGCCAAAGTTCTAAAGAATTCCAAAATGTGGTCCAGGAAGGAGACCAAGATTGGTGGCAAATTTATAACTCGAGTACAAAGGCAATCAGAAAGTCTTCATACAAACATCACAGCAATCCCCACCCCGCAAAAATAGAAAAAGAAAATGAAAAAAGTGACGTACATGTTGAAAGTATTTTCTACATGGTATATAATAGGAAACCATAAAAAGACACAAGACATCAAGTGAACCTGCTTGAAGATAGTGCTTGTCCCAGAACCCTCTAACCCAAATAGTAGAAGTTTCTGAATTCTTCCATTCTCCAGATACTTGGGCACAGATCTACCCGAATATGTTGCTGAATCTTCTTTTGGTGCATGAGGATTAAGAGGTGGCACGGGCAATGATAATAATGAACAGATGAAACGAGTGGATGCCTGCCTAGCATAAAACAAACAGAAACAGTTTAAATACCAATGCACTGTCATTTGGTGAAAATCAAACTTGATCCTGAGAGCAGAATTTGTTTGCCACAGATAACGAGAGAACCTTTCCCCATATGTTCCCTTTTATATTGTTTTGACCTTCTTCCTCGTATGATCCATCATCATACACCCAAAAATGAGTATCCCGAGGGCACTGTACATTGGCCAGCTGAAATGGAAGTCAATAGCACAATGAGAGAACAGCACAGATTTTGAAACAGTAAAGGCCTAAAAGGATAGAAAAATAGTAAAATCGACACTCAAAAACTGGCCAAATTACCACACAAAAAAAACACTACAGATACAGAATTAGCAAATGATGCAGCATATAGAAGATATTTCCACTTTGACAAGACCACTGAATGATAAAACACAAAAACTATAAGCTCACTATGCAAAGAGTTCATGTATCTACACAAGTAAAGCGAATTAGAAAGAGAATATGTTAAAATCGATACAGTGCAGTGTTGGAAGTTAAAGTCCATAGCTCTATAAGCATCAGAGACTGAAATACCAAAAGCTCATAAACAGAACATGAACCAAAAACGGTAGACTGGTACAAACCACTTCTATCTGCAATACAAACCAAACCTTGTAAACAATTTAAAATGTTGGTTTCATTTGTTGCCCTTTAAAGAACCAAAACAGGGTACCAAAACAAAATATTTCTCAAATGATGTTCCTCTTTAGCTCTAGCTTGACTTGGTCATGTTTCTCACCTGGATTTACTGTGCATACAGTTGAGGTGTGAAACATACTCAAACCTACGCGTGTTCTAGCTACTAAGTACGACCTGCCACCAAATAAGAAGATGAACTGCTAGAATTAGCAGGAAAGCACCAGTCCCCCCAAGCACCCCAAAGATTTGCAAAATAACTGCCAATAAGCCCTGCCATTGTCAATCCATATGTAGGATTCTCAGTTAGAGTTTCTCTTTTGATAGCTATTCGTAGTTAGTTCCCATACCTACGTGAATGGGGCTCTTTTGGGGTTCTTCCACTAGGAAGTAGTAGAGTGATTCCTTCCCTATAGATAGATAGATAGTTATCCATAGTCGGGCTTCATTTAGTCAGGCTTTCAAAATAACTACCAAAGAGTATTCTAGACATGGTCCTCAAATGGGGTAATGTCACCAGGAGATCAGCTATACATACAAATTGCTGGAGCTGTAAGTTCATATGAAAAGTAAAAATGACCAAAGCCATTACATTTCGATTGACCAAATATCATTTACAACTCCTTATCTAATGTCAATTCCAAGAAAATACAAAATGCCCGAAGGAAAGTCCAACTTACTAAGTATCTTGCCAAAATCTCACCACCTCAACTTTCCTATGCAATAATTATTATGACCTCATTTCTCCAGAACATAAATGTAGACCTAAAAGTGTTGTAGCAGAAATCATTGATCCAGTTTCAAGAAAAGAATTATTAGCTTTTAAGAACACCACCACTTAATTGCACCTTCCAATGAGACATTTCTAATTACACCAGCAGCCCCTCTAATTTATTCCAGTTCTATAAAACTAAAATTAGTTCAATTCAAGTATCAATAAAGCCTTAATTCTAGCTGCTATACTCATAAAGCACGTTTGGATCATATTGCCAATAAGGGAAACGGAACGTAAACAACAAAGGAAATGGAAACAACAAAATGGTTACCAAAATGATGGCAAAAGGGAAATGCTAGCTCTTACAAGATTCGATAGGATATGTGTAAGGAAAATGATTGAAAGCCTTGGAAACTACTAGAATACTTGCATGATAAAAAATATACTAATTACAAAAAAAATATTAATTACGCACAACATCTATAGAAACTTACTAGAACAATTTTATGTTATTGCTGAAAAATAAAATTTGAGAGCATGAAAGAATAGTAGAAGTATGAGAAACATGTTTCTCAAGAGTTTCAATGCAATCATTCAAGAGTTTCTCATAAATTGTCATTAAGTTGCTAGGGTTTTTGAGAAGTACAGGAAATATTCTTTAGAAGTTTCCCTCATATTTTTATAAGAGTTTCGGCACCATTCCTAAAATGTGTTCCAAACTCTCCAGGAGAACAAGTTTTCCCTCTCAAAGTGAGTTTCCTCGAAACTATGATGTCTCAATTTGGCTTTCCACGGTGCATGCTTCATATTTTGAAGCCAATAATAAATTGGATTTTTTCTCGTCCTGATGCCTCATCACAGTCCTTGGCTATCATTGTGGTTCTCGTCATACCTTCAACCTCAACTCTCATCATCAACAAGCGGCATTGATAAATAGAGTTAAGAAGCTTTGATCTCAATCAAGAGAACACCATTTAATTTGCAGGTACTAAACTAATAATTGCTGTTTAGTCATACCTTCAACCCCAACTCTCATCATCAACAAGTGGCATTGATAAATACAGTTAAGAAGCTTTGATCTCAATCAAGGGAACACCATTTAATTTGCAGGTACTAAACTAATAATTGTTGTTTATTCATTACAAGCGCATTAAAGATTTTCAAGCACTGCAACAGATGTTATAAAGACTAATAGATATAGATTACTTATCAACAATGGAGATGTAACTGTTGATCTTGAGAATTTCCGTATATAGAATACCAGCTCCTTATTCTGAAGGACATTGGAGCAAATGGACACTTTCTATAAATGCAACTTATCACAAATTAAGTCAAGTGGTGTTACAGAAGTACACACAGTTATGTGAATGGTTCACATGCGTATGCTCCAACACTAGTTTAGCAACCAGCAAGTGCATGTGTGTCATTGCCTTCCATGGTGCAATGATTGACGTGAATATGAGAGATTTGTGAATGAAAATGATCTTTTTACCTTCAAAACCCTGAGCTCAATTTTTGTGATTTCACGGCCATTTATGTAAACTTTTGTATTCCCATTGCTAGCATCTGGACAAAGTTTACCCCCAACATTCAATTTTGAACTTACAACCATATCAGGCTTCTCCCCCTCCTGAAATTCAATCCTTAAACATTTAAACAGTTGAAATCAAAATAAATAAATAAAATGAACATAAATTTTGGACAATCCATAACCGAGCAAATCCTCTGATTTCACCTTGCCCCAAAATCCGGAATCTTTGTCATACCAGTACCGCCCAGGTTTCAGCTTCTGAGGCGGCATCGCGCAACCCAAAACCTCAGCCAATTCTTCTTGCCGCAACTGTCTACCATTCACAACAAGCTGCTCAGGTCGAAGCTGATTTGCCGAGCATTCCCTCTCGGCTTTCATGATCTGCCTAACCTCCAAAGGACTGCACACCCTTGACAACATCCTGGAACATTTCCCCAAACTTGGCCGCTTTGACTCATCAATTGGCTGCCCAATGCAACTCACGCACTTCCGCCCTTCAGGCATTGACCCCATTGCCTTGAGCACACAATTGCTACAATACCTTGCATCGCACACGATACACGCCTCCCTCTCCCTCAGCCTGTTACCTTTCCCACACCTGCTACAAACCCCTCTCTTCCGCAACAGCCCTTTCTCTTGACTCTGAGCAACAACAGGCGACGCCGCAATATCGGTGAAGCTCGATCTTGGCGAAGAAAATCCATCCTCTTCGTCCTTGTCCGTGTCGAAAGTCACTACAGTCGCTCGCCTTCCATCAACTACAGGCCTGTGAACCGAGCTTGCAATACTAGGAGCAGAAACCGAGTCCGAATCTCGAGCCATTGACGGCGCGGCAGAGGTCAACTGATCCTCTTCTCCTCTGCCAGACAAATCCCCCGGACCCTCATTCTGCAACTCCGGTAGAGCCCTCGACGCCGACGACGATCTCCTACTCTCCTCCGCCGGAATCTTCGACTCCTTTAAACCGCCATTAATGCCCCTGTTAAACCTCGAAAACTTCGCTAGCGAAACGATCGGGACAACGACAGGGACGGATTGGCTGCTGCAATCCGAAACAGAAACGATGGAAGAGCTCCGAATGGAAACGGAATCGAGGTCCAAGGGATCGACCTTGGGAACCTGGTAAGACACCGGAGGACCGTCGTACTCAATAGCGATGGAGTAATCGAGCTGGTCCTCGTCTGGCAATGGAGCACCGGCCGGCAACATCTTCCTCAGGACCTCCTCCCACCTCTTCGCATCTTCCACCTCCGACGCCGCCATTAACGAACTCGGTTTTTTTTCCCAGAGATGAGCAAGAGTTCTCCTAAGCCGCAGCTCGGAAATTAGGATTTCTGAGATCCGGAAAAGATTGAAAGCTAGGGTTTTGAGGAAGGCATTGAACGGGGTTAGCGGATGGGAGAGTGACAGTGATGGGCATTGACCGAGTCGATGGAGAACCAGAATGGGTAGGTTTCTGGAAGGAATTTGTCTTACTTTTATTTTATTTAGTAATCCTATGAGTCTATAAAATTTATTTATAAATTTATTTACAGTTTAAAATAAATAAGTGAATAAATTTATTTATAATAAATTAAAATAAATAATTTAGATTTATTCAATTTCTTCTCTTTTTGTCCCGTTTCGCGTTTGAGTGCTATTTTTTACACTCATTTTTTAAAAACATTATTTATTGTTATAAGGCATTTGTAACTTAATGGTTTTATTTTATTTTTTTATTGTAAAAATTATAAATTCAAGTTTTATAAGGAGTAATTAGAGTGATTCTCGTTCTTTTTTTTATTAAATTAAAAATAATACTAAAATTTTAAAAAAAAAATCCACAAATTTATTCAAAACAAGCCACCTCATCTTTCTCTTTCTTACTATTATTTTCTCTCTCAATAAATAATGCTTATAATATTTTTATTCTCTCTCTCTCTCTCCAATACCATTCATCATAATTATGGCACGTTTTTTACTTTCTCTTAAAATAAAATTAATAAGATCTAAAAAAATAATTTTGACATAATAATAATATTATTTACACGTATAATATTATTTACAAAATAAATTACATGAAATTATTATTATTTATATATATATATAAATATCAAATATAACATATTTAATCCAATAATATAAATTTTTACACTTCATATTTGTGTTCAAATATACTCTTCTTATTTGTTTTATAAAATAAAGTTATAAGATTGTTCAATCTAATTGAACTTGTGATCTTATTGATTATAGTCTAAAACTATTTAATTATAATTTTATATAAAAGTTATAATGCTTATTAAAATTATAAACTTGTTACATTAAATAATTGAATTTGTGTATATTAATTTATAATCAGAAACTAAGCAAACTTATTTAGTGATTCTTAAATTTTTGTATAATACCACAAGCAAAAAATATATAAAAAATTATTTTTATTAAAAATTTCTTTATCACGTGCATTTAAGAGAGAGAGAGAGAAAGAAAAATGAGGTGAGAGAAAAAAAAATGAATTCTTAATTATGAGTGTTAATTTTGCTTTCTCATTGTCAACAAAATTTACACCCAAAATGTTTTCGCTCTCTGTCAAAAAAAATTAACACCTAACCTTTCTCTCTCTCTCTCTCTCTCTCTCTCTGCGCAAAATTAACATGTCACCAAATTAAATTTGATATAGTAATAATATCACGTGTAAAATTATTTAATAAAAATAAAAAAAAAATTATTTTTTTATTTGTAGTATAACAAAAATTTAAGAATTTCTAAACAGATTTGCTTAATTTTTTATTCTAAATTAAGATATACAAATTCTATTATACGAAGTAACAAATTTATAATTTTAATAAACACTTATAACTTTTATTTAAAGTTGTAATTAAATACTTTTAGACTATAACCAATAAGTTCATAAGTTCAACTAAATTAAACAATCTCATAATATAAAAAAAAATTTATAATTTTATTTTATAAAACAAATAAGAAGAGTGTATTTAAACAAATATGTAAAAAACTCATCTTCTTGGATTAGGTAAATTGTATTCGATCTTTACATTTAAAAAATTTAATCATCTCCTATTATTTGTTTTTGTTAAATAATGTTATACATGGATATGATATTATTACCATATCAAAATTAATATTTTGGGTCTTATTAATATTATTTTAAAATACAGAAAAAGGTAAGGTGAGAAAAAAATCCATAATTATGAGTTTTGATTTTGTAGAGAGACAAAGAGTGAAAATAATATGGGTATTAATTTTGTTGAGAGAGAAAAAAAATAAGGTGGCCTATTATGGGCAATTTTCTGTGTTCTTTTTCATATACCTTAGCATTACTGTTAAATTAAAATAGTGTATGGTCTTTCAATGACAAAAAAGAATATTATTTTTTTCATTAGTTTAAATTATAAAACTCACTATATGTTTAAGAGTGAAAAGCACTCACACAAACAATTTAAATTAATAAAAAGATATTATTATTCACCCACCCACACTGAGTTAAGTGAACAAATTTAGCCTTCACTTGTTATCATTGTGTACCATTTTTTTAACTTTTGTTAACAAAGGATGTAAAATTGATATTTGTACTTATTTTTGTCTGACCTCATTTCATTCTGATTAATAAAATTAAAATATATAAAAAATTATTATATTTCCACTTTTAACTTTTTATAATTTTGCTTTTAATAATTTATTAACTATTTTTATTTGTCATTTTATTTTTAACTCTTATTAATATTTATATTTAAAATTTACTAAACACATTCGATACATCTCACTTTTGCCATACTCTCACTACTTTTTTTTTATTTTTTCTCCAATAACATAAAAAATAAAAATAGAACATTACATTTCTGCTCTATCTCATTTGGGGTGTCTAGTAAAATTAGTGCTACTAACTTTTTAATTTTTTACTATTAATTTTAACTATAAGTTATAATATATTTCAAATATTTACAATTTTGCTATAAGATATAACTATTTTTTCTTTTATTTTAGTTATAAATTACAATTTTTATCAAAAACTCACAATTTTTACTACAAGTTACAATTTATATGTTAATCCTAACCAATCTAAAAGGGAGATGAATTGAGATTTTTTAAAAATAAACTATTTTAAAAACTTGTTTTGAAAACTTTTAAATTTTACACAAAGATTAAAGCACTAAGCACAGATAAAATAGTGCAAAGAAATTAAAGAGGTAAGAAAAGGACATTAGAATCAGACACTAAAAATTTATAGTAGTTCAACTTCTTCAGAAATTTATGTTCGCTCCTCAAGATTTTCTTTAAGAATTTACACTATAACCAAATGCTTCAAAAGTGTATTCAAAAATCTTTAAGTACTAAAAATGTTTCACAAGCAATCCTTGTTTTTCTAAACACTCTTCAGCTAAGCCTAAGAAGTGCAGCACGCTCTCTTGAAGGCTTCTAGGGTGACTCGTCCTTCTTTTTACACTAAACGAAGATGAAAAATTTAGAGTAATAATCACAAAAACTCCTTACAAAGATTTGATAATAAATACACAAGGAAGTGAGTGATTCTAGGACATGAAGATTTATAAGCTTTCAATGAGCTTGAGAGAATATTGGATAGTTTTTAATGCACTTGGTTCACCTTCTTAAAAGATTTGAAATTTACTTATTTTATAACCCACTGAGGAATTTGACCATTGGTGGTAGGTAGCGGTATTTAATGCTCTGAAATGTTACCGTTGAACTAGGCTCCTTTTTTAGAATTTGTTGCAGATGTCGACATAAAACTTTTTGGTGTCGACATTGAATGGTTTTGGCCTCGGTTCTTGAACAAAAGTGTTGACTTATGCTTCATGGGCGTCCACTCAACATTTTGTCTCTCGGCTTCAATACCTAAGTGTCGGCACTAACTGGATCTGGTGTCAACACTAACTGGATGTGTTGTCGACTCATAAGCTTCTTCAATTCCTCGGGTTGAAGCTTGATGTCGACTTAAGGCTTTATGCCTTCTTTAGTGTCGACTCAAGGCTTTATGCCTTCTTTAGTGTCGACTCATGCCTTCTTTGGTGCAGAATCAGGCTTTCAAATTTTCTTTGGTCAACACAACCAAAGAACGTTGGCCTCTGAACTTAGGTGTCGACACAACTTGAAGTTGGTGTTGACTCAAACTTTTGTTTCTCTGAAGGTCTGCTTGGTGTCGACTTATATATTCTCTGATGTCGACTCAAAACTGATTGGTGTTCGAAAAATCACTTGGTGTTGACTCAAACTTCTGTTTCTCCGAAGGTTTGTTTGGTATTGACTCATATATTCTCTGATATCAATACAAAATTGATTGGTGTTTGAAGGATCACTTGGTGTCAACTCATTTGTTCTTTGGTGTCGACACAAGTTGAGCAGTGTCCGAAGGGTCACTTGATGTCGACCCATTTGTTCTTTGTTCTCTGGTGTTGACACAAGTTGAGCAGTGTCTGAGGGGTCACTTGGTGTCGACCCATTTGTTCTCTGGTGTCGACACAAGATGAATTCTATCAAGGGTACGCAGGTGTCAACCTATGTATTTATTGGTGTTGACACAACTTATTCTTTGTGCCTTGACTTGGTGTCGAATCAAGCAGTAACTGGTATCGACTCAACTTGTTTTCCTTTAGAGCTTAAAGCAAACGATTTAAGGTATCAATTCTTAACTTAATAGTGTCGACACTTGAATTAACAAGCGTGCTCTGCGTATAAGTGTCGACTCAAAAGATAAAGGTGTTGTTCCAAAAGCTCTTTTATAGAACACAATGTGTACATTCATTTAACAATAAGTGTTGACTCAAACAACATGAGGTGCTAACTCATTTAGCATAAAGTATCAACTCAAAATCAAAAGATGTTGACTCAAGCATTTTAAAAAAATATTTTATTTCTATATCTTTTTAGACATTAATTATAAAATACATTTTAATAAAAATCATCAAAATTCATTTAAATACCCTTAGGCTAACAATAAACCAATGTTTTAAAACCCGAACCGGATTGGCCAATTTAACCAGTGACCGGCTTAGCCAATGGTCCGGTCAAACCCATTAAACTGGCTAGTTATAAAAACCGAAGTTGTTGATTCAAAATATGCAAAAGAAAAGAAAGCGAAAGATGTTGTTTCCATTATTCTTGATAATAAGTTTTAGAATGATTGCTTGATCAATATTAAAATTGTTGAGCCACTTATTCGTGTTGGAATCTGTGAATTCGTTGGCCATTGAATTTCAGAATTTAATAATTCAATTACAATTGAATTGGCCATTCAATTAGCAATTGAATTCAGAAAATTAATATCATTCATGGCTATTGATTTCTCTGTAACCTCCTCTATGATGGAAGGCCTATATATATGCTGTCATCTTTCAGTTTTCAAAAAAGAAGAAAAAAGAAAAGAAGCAGAGGTAAGAAGAGACAGAAAAGGAGAGATACAACTCAGAGTATATTGTAAGCTGTAAGAGAGAGAAAAACAGACGGAGTACGTTCGCAGTCGATCCTTGGTGGTGTTCCAACGATCGTGTAGCCGTTTTATCCTGGGAGAGTGACGCCGGCGGAAAACCTTTAACTCTCTCGGTAGGCGGTGAATCATTCTTAAGGAATCTGCATTTGCAGGACTCAGTTTGCAAATTCTATTCCTGTTATTTTTGTTATTTTATTTTTTTGTAATTTCATATTATTGTAATTGTTGAAAGTTA
>JAOTRH010000016.1:11836981-11865688 GCA_034768845.1 Heliamphora exappendiculata | reverse complement strand
GATGTGATAATCTCATTGTAATGGCAAATTCTTGCCACTAGCAAGCACCCAGGATACACAAGCTTGATCATCATCTCCTTCGGAACTCAAAAGGCTGAACAACTCTGCCAGATTGATTGAGGCAATTTTTCACCAGAAACTGTTCCACATTGACTATCATAACCACTCGTTTCTTCACTCTTTTGGACACAGAAAAGTAGGGATCCTTTATGAAAAGCAAGAAACATGGTCACCTAGCTCACCATCCGGAGATGACAAGGGTAAGGGTATGGGATATATGTCCGACCCGAATACCCAAATCAGACAATTTGGTCCTCTAATTTTTAATAATGTTTTGAAGGAGCTCACATTTAAGAAAAAATTATATTATAAAGCCTTAAATCAGAATAGCATATAATTTTACAGTGTCTTCAAATGTTCAAGCTGTGTCCACCAGTACCCACTTCCAGATACATATCCCTACATCCTAAGATTATGAATATGAGTAATGGAAAGACAACTCCTGGACACATGTTCAAACCCGATACTCAAAACCAACTCCATGTAGGATAGCGTGGTACTAATTAAAACGATGTATATCCAAGGAATGGAGGATTTCGTAAGTTGAAAAAATGTAGGAAAAAGGTACTTCCTTGCCTTTGCACAGCCAGACTATGGTTACCTAGCTCACCATCCACCTCACAGGAAAAGCAAGAAAACTGCACTAGTAAACACCAATTGACAAACAAAGGGAAGAGAGAAACGTGAAAAGAAGAATACCTTCTCCCCAGCAGAGATATTGGCTCTTCCTTCAGCCTCCCTAGCAGAAAGAGCTCCAATCCCAACAGACGGCAAGACTGTACAATGCATAGAACAATAACCAAAAACATCAGACCCATCAACTCTATCAATACATCTATAATAAACTATAGAGGATCCAAGAGATCTTATGAAAAAGAATGACCAATATAATGTATAAATAGCTTCACATGCAACGTGAGGAGCACTACCAGAATGAATGAAATGTCCAGTGAGTGAAACTTATATCCACTACCTAGCTTCAACCTAAGTAAGAGTACATATTACACAATGTCAATGTCAAACCACAATGAAAGTGTTTCTGGAGCCACCATTTAGGTTATTAAGTCCAAAACAAAAATTAACAAATAAACATGGACAGTGGTACAATTCTAAATACCCAAAATATAATTCAGCAAAGCAATGAAATCGTACGGGTAGAATCTCCAGCAAGGAAGAGGGAAGTCTCCATTTAATCACTGGGAGGTTTCTAATATTTTAAAGTTGTGATTGACAGATACGACCCTAGCTGATATCAGATCTTCCTTGGGACCGAAATACATTGCCTAAATACTTGCCCAAACAAATTCACATGATAACAGCCAAAGGGTAGATTTCAAATATGCCTCACGAGCAGACACATTTTCTTCAGAAGTTATTTGGGTGAACACATATCATACAATCTGTATGGAGGACTAAGATTGCCACCAAAAATTATTGCATAAATATAGGGCATGTGCTGCTCTGCAGGATGCCTGCAACTCATTTAACAACATGAGGCTCTAAAAGTTGCAATCACGAGGCCAAATGTCAAAGAAAGTTAATGCATAGAAGTTGATACAGATTGCAGAATTCAAAAGAAGTTGATACAGATTACAGAATTCAAAATGTGTTGATAGTCGACTAGTATGCAAGGGATCAAAAGAGCTTAATTATGAAAGAATAGAGTTGAATTATGTAGCACGAGAAAATTTAAAAATTATCACATAATGAAAAGGCCTTGAGGGTCTAATTAAAATTTAAAAAAAAAAAACAATTTCAGACTCTTCTGGGCAATAAACAGCGCCTCGGAATAGTTAAGAACCTGGATTGAGAACATTTTATGAACTACGCCTGAATGGTTGAAGCCAGAATTCTTTGTCAGACAAGAAAATTTACAAATTATGAGAGAAGGAAAAGGTTTTTAGGGTGTAATTACATGAAAAGGAAGCAATTTGAGACTGTTCTGGGCCATAAACAGCACCTTGGAATAGTTAAGAGCCTGAATTGAGAACATTTATGAATTATGCCGGAATGGTTGAAGCCTAAGAAGCGCAGACACTTCTACGAACAAGGCGTGTCGTATCGGACACCCATGTCAGACACGACACTCCTCGGACACTCCTAAATTCATGTCCAACACTTTTTAAGCGTATCTTAATTAAAAAATTAAATATATAATGTCATGCATTTCCTCAATACTTGATGGATACTTTCTGAGTTCTTCGAACCCGTCCTATGTGATGAATTTCTTCATAATAACAATATTTTGCATTCTTCGAAACACAAGTTATAGACACTAAATATATTTAGGTGCACTTATAAGATGAAATATAAAACTTTTAATTTTATTAGCGATATGTTGCATATGTTCAATTACCACTGAATAAATTATTTACATATTTGACATATAATAAATATTTACAAATATAAATTTTTAACGTGTTTCAAGCATGTCGTATCGTGTCGTGCCCTAGATTTTTTGAAAATTACCATGTCGGCATGTCCGTGTCGTGTCGCGTGTCCGTCCTACTTAAGTTAAAGCCAAGAGGAGGAGGAGGAGGAGGAAGATGAAGATGAAGATGAAAAAAAGGAAAAACAAAATCAGAAGCAAGTAGCAGTGTCAGAGAAAGTGGAGTTACCACAGAAGGCTGAGACTTGGGAGTTTGGAAGACTGTCCAAAAATGAGAGGCTGGTTGATTGCAAAGGGTCAAGTTCAAGTGTGGCTTGAATTTTGTTCAAGTTGATTTAGGTTGATGAACAGAGAAAGTGGAGCACTCATACCCGTGAATGGTGTGCAGGATGAGGCAACTGGCAGATCTTCAAGATGGTGATGGTTCAGAAATTCGAGCCAAGGTGGAGATTATTGGTTTGGTGTCTCGAATTTTGATATCTATACTCGGTAGGACATCCAGACAACATTGGAGGACTGAAAAGTAGGTCGACATAGGAGCAGGTTCTCTGCATAAGGCAGTGAAACCAAGACCTGTTTAAAGACGGATCGATCGGTCTACCAGATGGATCGATCGGTTTGGGCGCACCAGCAATTTTTTGCGCAGTGGTTAGGGTTAAGTTTGGACCTAGGGACCGCATATACAAGAGTTTTATGTTTCATAGAAACCCTAAGGTCGTCTATACACTTAAGAGGGCTCAGTAGAGAGAGTATAGAGAGACGGCAAGAGTCTCAAGTTTGAGGCAACAGATACAATGTGAGTGTGAAAGAGAGTGATTATAATCCTTATTGATAATAGTGGATTCTTTCTTCTTGTCCCATGGAGGTAGGCAATCAACCGAACCACGTATATTCGTATTCTTGTTCTTGTTCTTTACTTGCTTTGTGTGGATTGAAACTTGCGTTCCTGTCTCCGCTGCGTAGGGGATTTGAGCCCTTAAAATCCCAACAACTTGTATCAAAGCATCGGTTATTGACTTGATCACTCGATTATAGTAAAGATGGTGAACATTAGATATGAAATTGAAAAGTTTGCCGGTAAAAATAACTTCTCCATGTGGCAGAGACAGATGAAGGATCTACTGATCCAGCAAGAGGTCTTCAAGGGGTTACTCGGCAAGGCAAGGAAGCCAGAGAAGATGACCGATGCCGATTGGAAAGACATTGATTCCAAGGCCGCGAGTTCGATTCGGTTGAATCTGGGAGATGAAGTTATTCACAACGTGCTTGATGTGGAGACAGCGCATGAGATCTGGCAGAAGCTGGAAGGTCTCTATATGAAGAAAAATCTAGCCAATAAGTTGTACGCGAAGAAGCAACTGTATGGACTACAGATGAGGGAAGGTACAAACCTTTTGGAACATCTCAACGTGTTTAATATGCTCATCACATAATTATCTGGATTTGGAGTAAAGGTTGATGATGAGAATAAGGCAATACTCCTATTGGCATCGCCTCCAATATTCTATGATCAACTGGTAACTATTCTGATGTACGGGAAGGACACTCTAGAACTTGAAGAGGTCACTGGTGCTCTTTTGTCACATGAGAAGATGAAGAGGGATGGCGAATCAGATGCAGATGGACTGTTGTTGGCTAAGTCTGAGTCAAGAAGAGGAAAGAGTAGATCCAATGAAGAGGATTCTAATAAAGAGAGATTTCGATCCAAATCACGTGCAAGGAAGAACGTGAAAAGCTTCTATTGCCACAAAATTGGTCACTTTAAGAGCCAGTGCCAAGAATTGAAGCAACATCTAGAAGAAAAGAAGAGTGAAAAAGCGTCTACAGACTCCATCAGTTTTGCCGAAGAATCGTCAAACAGTGAGATTGACAGAGATGTACTTTCAGTTTCTTCAGATTTTGATTTACTGTCAAAATTATAGATATTAGATTTAGGATGCTTATACCATATGTGTCCAGTTAGAGAATGGTTTGACTCGTATAAGTCTTGCAACGGGGGGACTGTTCTAATGGGGAATGGCTCAGTGTGTCAGTCAATTGGAATAAGTATAGTCAAAGTCAGGATGTTTGACGGGATTGTGAGGACTTTGGCGAATGTCAAGCATATTCCGGGATTAAAGAAAAATTTGGTTTCTTTTGAAACATTGGATTCTCTTAGTTATGGGTTCACAGCAAAATGTGAAGCAATGAAGATTAGCAGATGGGCTATGATAATCATGAAAGGACAGAAAGTGGATGATCTCTACAAATTGGTAGGGGACACAGTGATAAGTGGAGTTACCACTACCACACAGGCAGAATCCAGCAGGACGGCACGAGACACGGACATTTGGGGCTTAGTCAGGTTGGCAAGCAAAGTATGTCAGAAAGTCAGAAGAATGATGCAGCAATCGAGGTAGAGTTCTGCCAGAAAAGTTCACCCAGAAAATCGGGTGAAGATGTTTCAAATCAACAGTAACAGAAACAGAACAGTGGAGAACCTTCAGGTCACAAGAAAGCTACGGGAAGATTAGAAAGCTACGGGAAGATTAGGCAGAGATCAGAAGCAAGTAGCAGTAGCAGTAGCAGTAGCAGTGTCAGAGAAGGTGGAGTTACCACAGAAGGCTGAGACTTGGAAGTTTGGAAGACTGTCCAAGAACGAGAGGTTGGTTGATTGCAAGAGGGTCAAGTTCAAGTATGGCTTGAATTTGGTCCAAGTTCATTCAAGTTAATGAACAGAGAAGGTGGAGCACCCATACCCGTGAATGGGGTGCAGGACGAGGCAACCGGCAGATCTTCAAGATGGTGATGATTCAAAAATTCGAGCCAATGTGGAGATTGTTGGTTTGGTGTCTCGAATTTTGTTATCCATGCTCAGTAAGACGTCCGGACAACATTAGAGAACTGAAAAGTGGGTCGACATAGGCGCAGGATCTCTGCAGAAGGCAAAGAAACCAAGACCTGTTTAAAGACGGATCGATCGGTCTGGGCGCAGCATAAATTTTTCGCGGCGGCTAGGGTTAAGTTTTGACCTAAGGATTGCATATATAAGGGTTTTATGTTTCATAGAAACCCTAAGGTTGTCTATACACTTAGAGGGCTCAGTCGATAGACTAGAGAGAGTATAGAGAAACGACAAAAGGCTAAAGTTTGAGGCCACAAATACAGTGTGAGTGTGAGATAGAGTAATTGTAATCCTTATTGATAATAGTATATTCTTTTTTCTTGTCTCGTTGAGGTAGGCAGTCAGCCAAACTACGTATATTCGTGTTCTTGTTCTTGTTCTTTACTTGCTTTGTGTGGATTGAAGCCTGCGTTCTTGTTTCCGCTGGGTAAGGAATTTGAGCCCTTAAAATCCCAACAGCTAAAAACTTAATTATACTTGGTTCAATTGGTCCCACCTCGAAACATGACAATTTTAGTACCACTGCTTTAAATTTATTTATTCATACTCTTCTTATTCCTAAATCATTAGGATTTCTAGACATCTTATTTTGAGGAGCTTAGGCTCCGTTAGGGATAGCTATTTTATATGGCTCTTTTTCGTTCTTAGTGAATTTTTTCGCCTTAGTCCAAACAATGGTACTTTTTAGAATCCTCTCATCACGAGAAACTAGAAAAGTAAGCAATTCTTACCAAACAATTAAAAAAAAAGTTCAGATAAGACGAAAACTGTAAAGCTCTTGCAAGGTTTTTTTGTTTTTTTGTCTTTAGTAAACTTTTTTCAACTTCAACTAAAACGACTCTGCTTTTTAGAATCGTTTTTCATGATGAATTAGATAAGTAAAAAATCTAGACCAAAAAATTTGTTTACAAAAAAATTCAGAAAAGATATAAAAAGGCCACAGGAAAAAGGTCAAAGACAAAGCTATCTCTAACATATTCTTGGTGATTTCAAGAATAAAAGTAAAGCTTTATTTGTTTCCATGAAGGGTTGCATGAGTTTAGGCAGTTTTAATTTATTTAAGCACTCTATGAAAGAATAACATTTAAAGGTGCACAAGACTTAAACTAAGATACAAACATGCAAGAGTTTTGAGCGCACACACCCTCTCTTTATATATACATATATACATACCTACATAAAAATATATATTCAGCATAAGACTTCCTAAATATTCAACAGACATGTAACCCAAAAAGCAAGCCCCATCTCTTTTCTCTTCATATTTCCTTTTTCCCCTTTTCTATTTAACAAGAAACTTGGAAGTTGGAAGACAGTTGCACATTCCCTATCCAATATTTTATATCAATCTTTCTCATCTTTCCTTTCATTATTTATATTTAACATATTTTAAATTGTTTATGGCTTTATTACAATGACAACATCCTTAAAAGTTCAACTTCAACCTAATACATATAGGCCATGTTTGATAACAGATTTGGGGTGATGGTCTGACTTATTATGCCTCTGGGCTTTCTGTAATGCTGTTTGTTTTATAATTTATGCATTGGACTGATAGTCCACTGGATTCATAATCCATCCAATTCGGTGGATTCCAAAACCCACAAGGAGGTAGTTTTTGCTAAGCCAATCAGGTAGTCAAAAAAAAAAGACGCAATTACCCCTCATTAGTTAACATATTCCCAATGTTACCCCTCCCATTTACGCACAACTTCCCCCAACCACAGCATGTTCATTATATAGCAGTCAGGTTCTTTTGTAAACAGATTTTTTTTTTTTTTTTTTTGCAGTTGTGCAAGCAAGCAATGTTTCTGTTCTAACAAGTGAATTTAATAAATTTTAAAAAATTTAATAAAAATTGGAAATAAATAACATAAAAATTAACTTATTAACTTATTTAACTTAGTTTTAAAAAATATTAACTTAATAACTTATTTTAAAAAATAAAAAATATATTTATTAGTTTTTTACTAGAAGGGTAATCTTGAAAATTAACAAATATAATCATATCTCACATTATCCAATCCCACCCAAAATAAACATGAGTTTTTGTAATCCCTTATATTATCCTACCCAAATCACCAAAAAAATAAAAAATTATCCCACGTCATTCCTAATCCTACCTTATTTCTATTTTCACCTCACTATTAATTTCACTCAATTTATACCGATTATCAAACGAGGCCATAAGGTGAATGCTTGTCGAACAAGAGGTGAACATGGAATCCCACATACTCTAAGACATTATACAGCGTGGGCTTATGCAGATCAAAGAGTTGTATGGTGTTGAGATATTTCTAATGTGAGTAATGATATGCTACCAAGGAATGATTAATGATTTAGTCTTCTTTTTTAACAAGATTTTGCCAACCCATGCAGATTTGGAAGGAACTCTATATTTAGAGGCAAACCATGTGCAACAAGGAAAAATACAAATTAATCTGCGATGCCGGGTCACCCATTCGTGTTAATGAAATTTTTTTTTTTACAAGTGCATTCTATTATAAAAAGGCATTGAGATAATGCCAATAGAATACGAGGGAACATCCCTAACAAAAAAGAGTAGAACAAAAAGCCACGCTCAACAACGAAAGTCTCTCAGAAACCTATACATCAAAAAGGAACATCACAAAGCCAAGGACATCACAAAACTCAAAATTAATTTCCACAGAAGGTGCACCTTGCACAGAAAGCCACTAAACATATTAATAGTAGTACACCATTCAGCCTATACATCTCCACATCATTAGCCAATACAGCATTGTCTCCGAACTCAAAAAATCTTCTATTATGCTCCAACTAAACCAACCACATCAAAGCCCAATGGAGCCGAGAGCCACACCATTCTTTTATCACTCGCCACCCTACTCCCCTTCCAACCCAATAAGACAACAATAACTACTTCTCAAAAACCCAATCAATCCAAAAAGCTCCATAATAAGTGTTTTCAGTTTTTCTCTTTTCATTTTAAGTTAAAATTAATCAGATACATAGCTGCAAGCATAATATAACTGGAGAAACATGGCAACATAAAACAGATAGGCGAGAACAATTTCATAGTTGTTTATACCAAACACCCGAAATTAGACGATGGAAAGTTCACAAGCTTGCCTGACTGAAAAACTAGAAGTTTCCCTCCAGTACTCTTCATTGCCAAGAAAGCAGCCTGAAGTGATAACAAAAACATACACATTCGGAACATTGCCATAAAATTTAAATAACGAAGATCATTGTGGTTGAAATTTTTCAATAGGAGGCACTGGAACATATTCTAGGAAGCACGAATACAATATGGAACATGGATTCAATACGATACGGCTATGGTGATACAGAAAAATCAAAAAAGGTGGGATGTGGACACAGCAAGGATACATTTGTAAAAACAAAATTATATTTTTCAATTTTATCATTCCTAAAACTAAATCAAAAGTAAGATTTAATTTATTTTTTCATTATTTTGAAACATCTAATAACTACCCGAGTCAAGTGTAAGTTATAAAAAAAACAAAAAAAATTCCATTAAGCATAGAAAAAATAAAACTAAAAAATTCCCGTATCCGAAACGTATCTCATCCATATCGTCAAAGTATTCCATGTGTATCCAAAATGCCTCCGAAATTGGAAGAATAAAAAATAATTTCTAAATACTTCCTATCCATATCTAATATGTATCCTTGCGTATCATGTATGTTTCGGAATTCGATACACCTATCAATTCTAGCATTTCCATGCTATAGCACACGTGACATGCCCCATACTTTAGATTAGCATGCCATCTTTTAAAAATTATTTCTTGTGGCAAACACCATTTTCAGTACTACCACATGCTTCTAAGCTAATTTATTATTGAGCTTGTATTGGCTAATCCCACCATATAGGTCCCTAGCTATAAGAAGCCCTAGCACAACTAAGTTTAAAGAAGAGCAAAACCTTGAAAAGTTCGTTCCGCTTCAAGGTAAGGCCCGCTTGGACCTTCCGTTATCAAGTTAAGCCCTTCCACAATAACAATTAAGAGAGGCTAAACATTATGGCCTCATTTGGCAACCTGGTTTTAAGCCATAATTTTTGCTTAAAGTTACTTTAAGCCAAATAAGCAAAAAGTTCGTTTGATAAACCGTGGGGGTGACATTAAGCCAAAAGGCAATAAGCCAAAAAACTTGGCTTAAAGTAGCTGTAAGCTAAAAGGAAAAAAGCTTGGCTTAAAATTGTTATAATTTTTTAAAAATTATTTTTAGATAATTTTATATTCAATATGAATCTTGCTTGATATATTTTGACGAGTAGATTTTAAATTTATATTTTTTTATAAAAAATAGATGTGTATAATAAAAAAATATGATATTTTTTAAAAATATATAAAAAGATTTTATGTAAAAAGCAAAAAGGCTAAAAGCCTTTGAGTTGCCAAACGAGGTTTTTTGGGCTTCAAGCAAAAAGGCAAAAAGGCAGGGTCAAAGTCGGCTTAAAGCCGGTTGCCAAACGAGGCCTATGTCCTCATTCTGTTTAGTTAGACTGTAGTTTGTAGGTGGATCAGTGTTACACATTGTGAAATGTTTCATGGGTAGCTATTTTTCTAAATCTAGATTGTCTGGATGCAGGCCATGGTGATGGTCCTCAGATGATCTTCTTTTTTTGGCGGGTAAGTTTATAAAAAAAAAAAGGGAAGTATGGTCCCTAGATCTTACCCCAGTTCAAGCTTCTGTTTGGCTAGAAAGATGAAAATGCCCAAAGAGAACTTAAAAGACCTGGGAACAAGGAGGTGCTGGGTACGATGGAAGTCAAGATCACTAGTCTCCTCCGAGGAGGATAGGGAGGGGCTATTTTCATAAGAGAACGTGAGTAAGGTGTAGCTTAGGAATTTTTTTAATTTGTAGCATAAATATAGAAGAAGTTTTAGGCCATTGGCATCAAAGAAAAGATTTAATAGTTAATGAGTCAATTAAAAAAGAATATTTGTGTCTCCCACAACTAACCATTAGATTGTCAAGTATATGTAATCACCACAGAGAAATTGACAAACCTTGACTGCTGCACCAAATGCTGAATCAGCAGTTCTGTTATTCTCAAACATGCTTGGGATGTTTTCTAGCAACAGCTCCAAATGTTGGCGGCACTGACTCCTCAAAACAAACAACCAAATTACTTAAATTTACTCAAAAGGTTCTTTCTGGAAGATAAATACCAATACTATCATTTGTTTAAAATAAATATAACATAATTGCAAACAACTCTACTACATGAAAACAAAAGCAAACAGAAAAGAAACTGACCTCAGAAAGTTGAACAATAACATCAGTTTGGAGAGGAGTGTAAACTTCTTGTACATCAGGAACTATAAGCATCAGTGGCTGTGAAAATAGATTTAAGATATAAAAAATTAAAAATTAGCATCCATGAAAATTTTTGTCTCAACCCAATTGGTAGTTATAATTTCAACTTATACTTTCAGCCTCATTGGATCAGATACTATGAACCTGCTGTTAGGTTAACATTATATTTGGCATAGCTATCATGACACAAAAGCACCCCATATGCAGTGGGGGAAGAAAATAAAGCATGCAGGAGATAGAACAAATTGTTCATGACACCAGAAGAGTGTAAAGTCTTGTGATAAAACTGGAAATAAAGTGCTGTATTACTGAAAATTAAGTAGTAAAGTTCAAAAATCAAATTATAAATATGATATGCATGCTAGAATGAAATTTTAAAACAACCTTCCATTGAGCATATTCAGCATTCAGTGATTTTATTTTTTGATAAGTAAACAATTAAGTTTTATATATAGACACTAAGAGAATGCTGACATAATATAATAACAGGGGAAAATCCCCTACAATAGGGAGTAAGCCAAAAACACCACACAAAACGTAGAAGCCCAAAATTCTCTGCATCAAATATAAAGGAAGCAAGGCTACGAAATGTAAAAAATCAGCAAGGCTGTCCCACGAGGGCACGCCTTCCTCGAACAACCAACTCAACAAATTGGCCATCAACACGCCCTTCAACCAGTACACCGGCATCTCCGAACTCACAAACGATCTCCTCGTGCACTCCCACCAAATCAGCCACATGATGCAGAACAGAGCAAGAAACCACACTTTTCTTTTTCCCCTCCCACTCCAGCACCCCACCAACCAAACAAGACTGATCTCACCTTATTCTCAAAAATCCAACCAACTCGAACACTAGAACCAAACCCCAAAACACTCTAGCCATCTCACAGTGAATAAACAAGTGGGAATCACACTCCCTATTGCTCTTATGCAAGCAACACCTAGTCAAAATATGTCGCCTCCTAATCAAATTATATACAGCAAGAATCTTCTTGTGAGCTGCAGTCCACACGAGATGGCTTTCCCTACCTTCTAGGTACTTTTTTATGGATAGTTGGACCTCCTACATCTTAGCAAACACCTATGAAAGAATTAACATCAAATCCTCTGTTGCATGAACTCCCCCACCTAATCTAGTCATCTACAACCCCTCAACCTATGCCTATACAGTGCCCCAAGAAGGTTGTCAATTTAACCAGCTCTGAATCCTATGCATCCCTTCTTAGGTCCATATCCACAAAAATAAAAATTTAGAGGCCCTCTAAGCATAGTCTTCTATTGTGGTAATTGGTATCCTTGTCCTTGGCCAAAAAGAAAATGACAGGGAACACCCCACAAATCACATCAGCACCACACAACCTATTGTGCCAAAACTGGAATGTCCCCTCTCCCTCCCATAAAATGTGTTTGGAGAACTCATCCCAAATTTGCCAATGTCCTTCCAAAGACCCCAATCATTGGATGACAACACTTGTGGGGTGGCCCCGCCACCCCATATAGACCCATACTTACAGCTCACTTCCTACAAAATTTGTCCCATTCGGAAGCATATTGCCAAGCAAGTTCTATAACAAAGGAGCCTTATTAGAAATAGTCAGCTTCCCCATGCTCACGCCTACCTCCCTCTCTCATAGAAGAGCAATAGTGTCTCGCCTCCGTCCCCTAAGAAATCCCACTGCAACTTCCATAACCTCTTAGCGATCGACGCCGGAATGGTACGCACTGGTATGAAATAGGTTAGAGTGCTAAACAAAGTACTCTTAACAAGGGTGAGTCTTCCCCCTCAGAGAAGTATTGTTGCTTCCACAGGACCATCCTACCAAGAGTGACACGTCAAGATACAAGTCTGGATCCATCAGAACCATACTTCACCAAAGCCCATCCTTTGCAGAATATACAAAAGAAATGCATGATTGATATGATCATATGCCTTCTCTATATCCAGCTTCCAAATAACCTACGAACTCTACTTCTTACTCCATTCGACACATTTTTCAGTAGTCAAAACTACATTTAGGATTCACCTCCCCTCCACAAAAGTAGTGAAAGAGTGAGAGATCGCCGAAAAGAGTACTATCTTAAGACTGGAAGCGAACACCTTAGCCAACAACTTGTAATTAATGACAATCAAACTTATCATAAGAAAATCTTCTCCAATATCCACAGCACCTCCCTCTTCTGAAATTAATGTAACACACAACACTGCTGGAAGAAGACAAACGTGAATTTAGCCAAACCTATGGCTTTGTCTCCATTCATACAATGCAAGGACTAAAGCACTTCATCTTCAAAGAATGGAAGCTCCAGCTAGCCTTCTTCCTCCTCAAAAACGAAATTAAAATCCATCCCATCAAGACGTTGCCTCCAGCCTCCCCCTCCTGAAACAAGCTGAGATAGAATTCTGAAATTCCCTCTCTAATCTCATCTTCACCAATGAGAAGAGACATATTAATACACATCTTGGAATAATATTATTCATAAACGGATTTTCCCAGCAAAGAAGTTCAAAATGGAGATCGTGGGGAAAAGATCTGTACATTATAAGGGTTCGATGAGAAGGATTGAGCATTTTGACAGGAAGACCTGACTTTGTTGGCAATTATCGGCAGCTGGTGGTGATGGGAGTCAGGACTTGCAAAGATCTATTGTTCTCTCCTGTCAGAGGTCGAGAAAGAGGAGGTGGGCTTTAGAATAGCATGTGCTGGAGTAAATCCAACCATTCTGGGATTTATATAGAGTCCTCGGTGAAGGATGTTAGGAACTTAGGAGGAAAGAGCTTATTAGCATTCTAGAGTCCAGTTTGGTCATGGGTGGAGAGAAAAGGTGCTCTTAAATTTCGACCTGGGAGAAAGGAATGCCTCGCCGAAGGTGAAGTACCCGTATTTGAGGGTTGCTAAGAACCCCATCCCAGCTTTACGAATGCCAAAGTATTCTTCCCCAACCCTCCCAACTTGATTCGAGACCACTGGAGATGCCACTTGGTTGCCATATCATCGTCGATATGCACAAACCCCCCCGCACAATTCTCCAATAGCCTTTAACACCCCTAAATCCCATAACTTCATTGTCACGACCAACCCACTAACCAAAAACTCCTGGGAGCCCAACCTTGGTTTATAACAGCCACCAAAGGACGACCACCAATCGAGGAACAGCCGATGCCCACCAAAAGTCTATTCATGCTCAGAGAACCATCAGGACTTCTTTAAGGGAAGAAGAAGAAGATATAGATGTCCCCTCCATCTAGAACATTGACCGACCCCTACTGAAATCACCCACTACATGATCACCACTCCTTCAGCACAAAGGCCGCCAGAAAGGGGTTTGCATCTTCTTTGGGCAACAGCTCGACCAAATGGCAACTCAAAAACTCCAAAGCCTTCTTCATAGAGTCAATGGCTACCTTCAGGTCGTGATTCCTTATCCAAGCAAGGTCCACTACCAAGCACCTCCTGGCCATTTTGGTAAAAATGCTGCCTGAAGATAATACCCCGGCATCTTGCCTCTTCTACCCCCACCTACTGGATCAGAGCTCTAAAGGAGCTCTGTAGAAGCTTCCCAACCAGCATCATAAACTAACTCAGGGATGCAGATAACCTCTCTCCGCAATGGTCCATGAACCCTGACCTCAACAAAGCATCCACAATCATTCGCCTTACATCTACACTCCACCATTCACCTTACATCTACAATCCACCATCCTCAATGCACCTTTCAAACCACCCAGCAAGTCATTGCCCCTTGTGATTTCGACAGCTCCGATAGCTTCACAGCCAGCCACTAGGCTTCAAAGCCATGCAACGTCATCTGTTGAAAACCTTTGCCCCTCTCCATCACTAGACTACTCCGACCATCCCAGCATCGATGTCAACGGTCTTGTGTCCAAGTTGCAGAATTCTTCTCCAGCTAGCACCCATCAGATGCAGTTTATCCATCCCAAGAGATCATAATAGTAAATGATGACACTCTCTTAAAACATTCCATTTTTTCTACCATTTACATCTATCATTCGAAGTGATAATTGATCTCTCTAACTTAACATAAATTTAGACCTTCTTAAGTAGCAGCCACACGTGGCGTGCATCATCCGAAGTACTTAATATAAGCCCAACTGAATGGTCTTAGTTTTAAGCAGTTACTGAAGATATAAAACCAGTCTTCATGAATGCACATTATAGCTGATTAGCTAAGACAGCGTAACTAATAACCTGGTGAATTTTCCGTTCTCTACAACAAATATGCTTGTTTACCACAGAAAAGAAAAAGATAACAAATTCAAAGAAGAAACGAGAGTAGTTCAAATAATAATGGGTATAAAGCAAAAAACATCACTAGTTTTTAACTGAAGTACTGAAAAACCTGAGACAGAAACCTCTTGCAACAGGATACTGACCTGCTGTAATGCACGTTTCAGATTGTAGAAATGGATTGTTGAGTCAAATGTAGCAACACCCACCAGTGTCCGATGACCATCCTGCAAGAAATCATCACAACATCAATGACTAAAATCTTTTCTCTTAAATAACTGTGATATACTAGGCCGGTAAGTTAAATGAATCAGATAAGTGGGATAAAATAAGTATCATCACCTATCCAGCATATACATAGTACATCAAACGTCTATGAAAGCATAAAGCAAGGACAGATGAAAGATAAAGGGGAGAAAAGCAAAAAGAAAGACGGCCAAGGTCAAAGATTCTGCTAAGGAAGTTGTCCCTAGATAAAAACATAGTCAGAGACTCAGAAAACACGTGACCTCACAAAGAGCAACATACCAGTAAACAAAATCATTCAAATAGATCCCCGATGAGCCCATCAGCATGCAAAGTGCAAGTAATAAGATGCACACTCTGGTAGTGCTTTAGGCTCGCAAGATTTTTTTTTTTTCATGTTATACATGAAAAATCACATGTACATAACCCACACACGTCAAATTGAACTTAATTGATTCAACACTACAAAGAAATCATAGCGAATGGTATGCAAACAAGGAACAAGAATAAACCATAGCCAGTTCAAACACGGAAGGAACCAATAGTGGAACATCTAGTCTGAAGCAGTTGTCTTATAAGCAATCTGCTACAGATGCATTATGCAAGGGCTAATCTTAACAATGACTGATAAAAATGAGTTTAAAATCTCTCTTTGATCAGGCTTTGAAAATTTACTCACACATGTAGACCTTTTTACAGCAAAAGACAGTCTCCATGACCCTTTCTTATGCAATTTAATTTGGCTTTCTCAGAATTCCCACAAATACTCAAAGGCATACCTCAGATTATTCTCGAAAGGATTTAAAAATAAGAATTTCCAACAATCCAAACAGAGAAAATTGAAAGCCCAAATGCAATATGTGCATATATCATGGAAAGTAACATACGACTTGAATCTATTAGAGATCACCATGGCAATATCACTCGTGCAAGTGAGAAAAATAAAATATTACATCATCCTACAAAAGAAATATAACTTACAGGAAGATCAGAAATAACTTGACTGATTGCACTGCAAGCTGCTGCAGTTGCACCAGTCTGCATGGCATTCATGGATACATCAATAAGGAAGAAAAACACAGCAGGCATTGGGTCACGGACCTGGTAATCAGATAAGATGTAAAGAATTAGACATCATGTACCCTAACGATAGTGAGGAAAGGTTTAGAATAGTATAACATCAAGAAAATGAATATGCAACAAAGCAGGTAGCTGATCTCATGACAATGTTAAGCCAAAAGATGCTATGAGTTAACAATCCTGGAAATCAACTTAAAATATATTTCACATGCATCAAAAGCGTCCACAAACAAAAATGTGCGAAAATAGCACAATTAAAGCTCAGCTGTGCATGGGGTAGGGGTGGCAGCGAGTCATTTCCAATTTAAATAATTTTTTCCTTTCTTTCTTCCTATTGATTGTATTGCTTTTTCCCTCAGGAAAAAAAGAAAGGATAAAAAAAAGTGGGGTTGTTCGAAATTAATTATAAGCAAGCACATTATGCAGCCTGCTAAATGAGTCCAAATGTCAAAACAAAAGTTAATTGTTCAAAAACAGCCATCAGAAAAAGAGAAAATAAAAGCAAAAAGAGTTTCAAGTCCCAAAGCCAAAGGTCCAAAGATATTCATAGAATCCAAATTAGGTAATATAAGTCAACTTTCTGATGAGAAGTACTTCATTTTTATTTTTTTTGTTTTGCCTAGTTGCAGACCTCCGGTGCAGGCTTAGGCATGCCAAGGTGTGCCAAAACTGTAGCCCATTCAGGCAATAGTTCAGTAAATATATGGCACCAGAGCAGCGTGTCTGCACCACCAGAGCTATGATGAAGTTGAGCTAAATTGTTAGATTTACATCAACTGTGTCATATCTAATTTTAACCCATCAATGCAAATTTATAAAGTACAGTTAAATATTTATTTACAATGTGCTAACAACTCACAATTGGTCCACAATCCACATCCTTCGATTAGGTTCTGCTGTTGGAATTGACCAGCCTCAAGATGACCTATTAAACTAGAAACTAATTAACTTAATCATTTACAAGTACCATGACTGTCCAAAGCCATGTGTGAGACAGCGAATCATGGCTTTCTAGTTGGCAATATCTGTCAGCATGCATATGCAAAATTCTATCAGCAAAAACAGCCAAAAATAATTGAAACAATAATACTCCATGATGAGCAAGGTTTTAAATAACAGCGGCAACCACCGTAATGGTAACCACAGTGCGGCGGTTCTGCAGTGTAATGGTCGTAGCATAACGCTAGTTGGCAACCGAAGCTGTGAATTATTTCCTTCACAAAGTTCTGAAAAACATTATGGGTCCAGAATCACATTTGGTGGAGTTTAAAATAGTTTCAAGTTGGTTTTGTTCAGTTTTTTAAATATGATCTAAATTATGTACTAATTTTTACCCTAGTTTTAGGACAATGAGGAGATTTTTCCTTTTGTTGAATATATTTAAGTTTTTTTCATTTTATTGATTGTACGTATGGAATATAATAGTCACAGGGTAGTAAACATAAATTTATAGCACAATAGGCCAAAATGCTAATACAAAAGTTCATTACATCATATACATGCACTGTTCACTAAATCTACCCTCAAACCAAATATATATAAAAGTTAATAATCAAGGAATCGAGTTAAAAAGTAATGAACATTCTTTGAGAGAACAAGAGAGAGAGAGAGAGAGAGAGAGAGAATTAAGTTCATCTAACCCATAATGACCTCATCTGCAGAATCTGTCAAAAACAAATGTGTAAAGGCGGTAAAAATGTTGTGGCCGTATTATAACAGCCGTATCAGACATTGTGTAACAACAATGGCCGTTAAGACCGTAATTTTCAGTCACGCCAGTATAGCAGCCATTACAGGGGGCAGTAACCACCCACACCAATAGGTAACAGCATTACATAACAGTTGCACCATTTTTGAAAACATATTGTCGAGTTAATGTTGAGGCCTCTTTCAAAATACGAGGAAAATTATCTCCATGATGAGCAGTGGCGGCCCAATGATTTTTGGGGCCTTAGGCGAGATATTAAGCCTGTGTTTGGACTAGCTTTTTTTTAGTGGCTTTTTGGCTTTTTTACTTTTTTTGTAAAAAATTAGGTGTCAAATCATGTAGAAAAAGTGAAAAAAAAAAGTGAAAAAAAGCCTAATAAGCCAAACCAGTTGGCTTTTTTGTGGCTTTTAAGCCAAAAATCCTCAACAATAAGCTAGTCCAAACACAGGCTAAATGGAGGCTTTTTATATTTAAATTTAATTTTTTTCGTTTTGAGATGCAAAATTATTAACTATATTTTCATAATCAAGTTTTTAACATATCTTTTTTAATTGATAACATAGCAAATCCACTTAATCTTTCTTGTGATATAGAGTCGACCTAAAATAAGATTTTATTAATTTTAATTCGGAAATACTTCTTTATGCAGAAACTACTGTTACTAGAATTGTTAATAATGCATAAATTTTAAAAAGAATCTAGCATTTTAATATAATTTAGTCCTAATATAAGATTTTTTGAAGGAGAGATGAGTACTTAATCCGCGGCAGATAATCGGCAAATTATCAGCATACCACAACAGTAAAATCGTGTTGAATATCCAAATACAAGAGAGAATAACGAATATCGGCTAAATTAGAGGGGAAAAAAATACATTATATTATGCTTGAGAGTTGAGACAACAATTGATTATTTTAGAGAAGGCTGAGAAGCTATAAAAAATAATTTTTAAAAGCGAGATGAAATTCACAATGAACTTTTCAAATTCTTCCAATTCCCGTTTTAAAAAATCTTTAAATTTTTCGCAATTCCCACTTCTCAGGACATGGAGAAGGACAATAACCGATGGCAGTGGTATTAGTATTGCATTGGTCTTGTAAGTTGTGTTGTGACCAACGCCCAACGAACTACGAACTAGATATTGTTATTATGTTTTATTTCAAAAATTCTACTTTATATTTTTCTATTTTGATTAAATGAGGCCTAACCTATTTTATTCGTAGGCCTAATAAATAACTTATATATATATATATATATATATATATATAAAGGAATAAATTTTGGAGCCTTATTATTTTGGAGACCTTAGGCGACCGCTTAATTTGCCTAACGGACGGGCCACCCTTGATGAGCCAGCCTAAACTAAATTAATTTTGACAATACTCATGTTAGGCCTCGCACCCCTTGACGCAGTTTTTGTTAATAAAATTTTGCTCTAGGTGATTCTGAGCAAATATCCACAACTTCATCCTCAACCAACACGACATCCATATTTTCCTTTTTTTCCCAGGAACATTTTCTTGGAAAAACATGCCAGGTACTTTAGAAGCCTCAAAAGAGAGAAACTTCACAATTCACATATTATTACAAATACTAGTGAAAATACTAATAGACCTCCAAACTTTGACACTAGGGAACTCAATAACTTGAGATATGAGCTCAATAAAAGTACCATTCACATGGTTGAAAGTTATCTAGTTATTTCTCATAAATTTCACGAGTTTCATATAAATTTAATCAGTTACACACAATATGACAATGTGCATAGATTTAACCAAATATATGTAAGTTTAATCTGTTACACACAATATGACAATGTGCATAGAAATGCATTTATGGATGTTGAGATGGCGAAATCCGGGTGGGGGTGTCCATTCCAAGGAAACTACACCTCTAGAAAAAATCCCATTGGAAGGATCATATGTCCTATTTATAACTTTTAATTGAATGGCATTTCAATCCTTTACACAAAAACTCCATTTGGGATTCTAAAGAACTAGCTTTTAGGGTTTTTTAGGAAAAAGGTGGATCTACAAAGAAGTTTAGTTGTTTGGGATGCAATAAAACAAGAAGTTTTTTTCGTTTCTTTTTTTTTTAGTTTATGAGCATGTGTTGTGGTATGATTGGCTATTTAAATTTTGTTGAAAATGACTAGTTTGCCCACCATGTGCTAATGTTGGAAATTTGTGTAATGAATAAGGTAATATTGACATTTTACATGCAACAGCTAGGTGGGCTCTCTCTTCCAAAAGTTGTAAGAAAAAAGCCATATGGAGCCTTATTTTGGGCCAAATGCCTGGCAAAAAATACAAAAAACCATAAGTTTATTTTTTATGGGCTTTTAAGCCAAAAATCTAGCAAAAATGCTAGCCTTAACGGAGCCTTAGAAAGTTAATATAAAAGCCATGTCATATTTGAAATACACATAAACACACTCCCCTATTAACTTGAACTTAACTGAACGAATGACTTCAAATAGAATCCATGTAGTGGACCTCAAGTAACTGAGACAAAAGCCTGTTAAGTTGAGTTCAAAAAACATACTTCCCAACACGAACTTCAACTTTTTCAAATTATTTTTGCAAAACAAGCCTCCACAGATTCGTTCCCAACCAATACTGTATAGATTTGCTTTTCTTGTAGAAGAGCCCTTTTCTTGGGAATCAGTGTTGAGGAGGACGTCTAGGAACCTCAATGAGAGAAACATAGCAATGTTACTTCCAAATCATAGAGAAAGTATGCATAGGCCTGCAAACTCCAACACTAGAGAGCACCCCAATATGAGGAATGGGGTCAATTGACGTCGCATCCAGATGGTTAATAGTAAATCTAGTGATTTTTCATAAATTTAATCAAAGATATACGAACCTAATTAGCTACAAGAAACACACCCAGTGTTCATCCAAATTCATTTACGGGCATCGACATAACAAGAAACAGAAGTGGAAGTACATTCCAATGAAGCTACATTGCCAGATAAAATCCATCAGTGTCCTATTTATAATTTGTAGTTGAATACCAATGGGCCTACACGAAATTTGTAGTTTTTTTTTTACCTACATGAAGGGTTTTTTCCTTAGTTTTTTCCATGCAACTAGAAGCTAATGTAAGGGTAATGCCAGACTTGAGATACAAAGAAACACACTTCTAAATTATCTAACTTAATTGAGGATATCTGTTGTGAGTTGACCCAACCAGAAGAAATGGACTCATGTAGCCACCACTAAGGAATTGGGACAAAGGCTTGTTGAATTTTAAAAAAACACTTCATAACATGAACTGATGAACTTTAACATCTTCACAATTTTTAATTCAAGTTAATTAATGGTGATATAGATTCCAATTTTCAGAATAAAGAAGTTTTTAAAATTTGAAATTTTGGGAGTCCTTGATAACTCAATTCAGCACTTAAAACTGAACGTATAATGAATGAAGCTCATTTGATAACAAAAATACATAGCCTTCTAAGTGCAACGTAAAGGTTTGGTAAGAGTTTAGAACATTTTAAGTAACAAATTTCTTGTTTAATTTTGACTGAATTTATATCTTTTAATGCACAAACATCTACGTCCATCCACTCCTATAAACCCACCATGTCATTGCCACCCCACCACCATCATATATTGCCACCACCCTCACCATTCCTCCACCACCACCGCCATGCCATCCTATCCTATCCCACCACCATAACTACCACCGCTACCGCCACCCCCTCCACACCATCATGCATAACCACCACCACCATGCATCCACCTCCACCACCACAACCATGTCATCTTACCCTCCACCACCATCCTTCCACCACTACCACTACCACCACATCACAATCACTGCCACTAGCACCACACCGCCATCCCTCTACGACCATACCTAAACCATCACCCCCCCAACTACCATTTCCATTTCTGCCATAGTCAACATCGTCATTCCACCACCATATCACCACCTCCACCGATGCCACCACAGCATCTACCACCACCACCCTTCTACCTTTACCACCACTACTATCATAACCACTATGTCTTCATCTACCACCATCATTCCCTCAACTACCATTTTCACTGATACTATAGCCAACATCGTCACCCCAGCTACCATGACCATCATTTTTTCATCTACCACCACCATTATTGTTACTCCCATCATTCCACTTCTAATATCGTTGCCACCGCAATGACTCACTCCACATCTACCACTACCACCACCACCTCACCCTCATGATATAAAAATCAAAAGAAAAAAAAAACTAAAAAGAACAAATTTTATATTCAGCATGTCCTACATATCAAATAACTTGTTGTAATTAGCATTTAAATTGTTATCAAACTGTTTCTCTGTTTCATAACATTACGTTTTTTGTTTTTTGTTTAGTTCTCAAGATTTCCGTAAATTGTAAACAAAAACACATTTGATTAATTATTTTTGTTTTCAAAAAGATGTAAATAGTTTTCAAAATTTACTAAATTCTTGTAAAAAATATGATTTCACTTACTTTGTAAACAATTTCACATTCCTTCCTCCCTCCTCCACAACATCAATCCCCTACCGCTTGCTACCATCAGTGGCAAACACTTTCGGTCACCACCTCCGGCTACCACTTCCACCCATCGGCCACCATCTCCACCCACAACCTTCACCTACCGTTGCTAGTCACCATTGTCGCCACCACCCTCAACGACTACTTCTACCCACCAAATGCCACCACCTACCACCTATCATGTCCACCCCACAACCGCCACCTCCACCCACAACCTCCACCTACCATATTTGCCAATTCTTCGACTTCTAGGGCCCCAACCTTTGCCACCATCAACGACTGTTGATGGATCATCTCTGACCACTGTCGCCTGTTGCCTATCACCACCTCTGGCCACTGTCGCCTGTTGCCTATCACCACCTCTGGCCACTATAGGCATCTCCACCTCCGACAATTTTCTTGTGCAACTCTCCTCCCGTTGGCAGCCCCCTTTCAACCACCCCTCACTTGTTTCAAAGTAGAATTTAAAAAAACATATAGGTGCCAAACATGTTTTTGTTTTTTATAATAATTAACGATAATATGTTTTCTGTTTAGTGTAAATGGAAAACAAACAACTGTAAATGTTACCAAACAAAACATATACATGCCAAACATGTTTTTGTTTTCGTTTTCCATAATTATAAACAAAAATATGTTTTCTGTTTATCGTAAATGAAAAACAAAAAATTGTAAATGTTACCGAACAGTGTGGCATTCAGTTTTCAGTTTCATCAAACACCACCTTTGTGTTGGACACTAGTATATAGTTATTAGTCACCATGTGCCAACAATAAATAGTGTTGGACGCATCACAAGAGAATATTACATGTTTTTAGTCAATAAAAATGCATATATGCTAGTAGCAAAAAACTGGTAACCCTTATGCATCACTAACCATGTACTCCTTCGTAGCAACAAATTCAACTGTTCCTCTGCATAGCTCTGGCCTTTCATCGGCATCTCTACGCCTACCATCTGGAGCTAAATTGCATTGGTAGTCACGGGGAGTTTCATCCGTAAATCCTGCAAAACAAATGGAATGTGTTGCAGATTCACAACCTTGATAGCTGCAAAATATATATTGGCATAACAACATGCAGGAAGAATAAGCAGAAAAACAAAAACAAATATAAAAACCATTAAGAAAATGCACGCTACATCAATTATAATAATTTAGTTGAGAATACATTGGCGACTCATGCCCACAACAGTAATATATAACTGCATAAGAACCCTGCTTCAAGGTTCTGAATGAATGACATCATAGGATCCACAGAACCGTATTCGTCTAAGAATGACTACAGCTTCATAATGATAGGTATCAATTCCAAAATCCAAAATAAGTAACAATGTAAAATGCACAAACGCGGCTTCTTATTGCCCCACTTAGAGACCAAACTGGCAAACTCCCTCTTGTTTAGGACTTTGGGAAGACAATTTCAAGGTTTCTCTTTACGAAACAAAATCTCTATCCTCTGGTGAACTCATCTTAGAATATCTTGACAAGAATACAAACAAATAGTATGCAAAGAAAGCAACTAAGTAGCAATAGAGTACCGCATGGATTGGCAAGGTAAAAAAACAGAAGGCATCATATATACTCACCACACAAGTTACAGATAAAGCGTCTTCCCTGATCAATAAACTTCATGAACGGATTTATGTAGCCTTTGCAACGAGAACATCGAACAGGACCACTTTCTCCAAAATCCACAACCTGTAGAGCAACACACATTAATCATCATATGTAAGGGAGATAGTCGAGCAAAAAATGATTTAGTTTATTTTCATTCAGAGTTAACGATTTTCCATCCACCATCCATGTGTATAGCTAGATAAAGGTCAAAGCAAACTTCTACCGGCTGACAATTACTAGAAAAACTAGATAGTAGCTTTCCAAATCACGTCTCATCTCAACCATATCTATTACCTATGTAAATAAATAAGGCAAATTGCATTTACCTCCCTTGAGGTTATTGATAATTAAAGAGACCTCCTCTATAGTTTTAAAAATTACACCAAAATCCCTTCTACTTTAATTGTCGGCAACAAATTCCCCCTTCCGTACCAAAGACATTAGTGTCACTAACGGAAAGTGCTGATGTCATCATCCTATTGCTGGAAAGATTTTTCTAGAAAGATTCTCCATTGGTAACTCAAAAATAAATAAATAAACTAAACAAAGGCGCGTACGCAGGAAGGAGTTCTTTTAATATTACAGATATATCCTTATATTAGAACAATGTAAAAACTACGAATTTAATAGTTATTAATCTTTTTTTCTCTTGCTCTTGCTTAGAGAAAGAAAGAGAACTCCTCGTCGCCACCAGAAACATATATCATCACAAAATCCATCACAGCAAAACTCAACGCTGCGAAACCCATCGCCGCAAAACCCATCACCACCACTGGAAAGCTCCAGCACTAAAATTCCCCATCGTCGCCACTAGCATTGCATAGCCCCATCACCACCAACAGCACCACAAATCCCCATCACCATCACTGCAAACTCCGTTGCCGCAAATCACATTTGCGGCAAACCGGCGCCACAAACCCATTTCCACCACTAACGCCGTAATAAAATCCAACTCATGTAGAAAACACCAATCAATAAATCAAAACGAAAACAAAATTAAAGGAAAAAACGGTCAAAGCCAGCTCTCCTCTGTTGTCCAGAAATTCATCCCAAATTGCATCTTCACTCTGTTCTCCTCCCTCGAATTGAAATCTGACAGAGAATTTCTATATGCTTTTATGTATCTATATCTATATATAAAATGAAGAATGTGAGAGGTACATTGGAATGGAGGGGTGAAGTCATTGATTTGATGACTGAGGTAGTTTGTGTGGAAGTAAATCTTGCCTCTTTCTTTAGACGAAGCTCCTTAACAAACTGAATATATTAAACCCAACAGAAAGCAAGATGCTAGCAAAACCATTTAAGTTAGTAGCTTTCATCATTTTGCTCTTCCTCAGCAGTCATGCAACTAGACTCAAAGGAACCAGAAGTTGCATCTGCGGTCAAAGGCACTGTCACCTTGCTTTCTGTATCATTTTTTGTTGATATACTCTAGACTTAACCCTTTTGAACCAAGAAATTTCTTGTGTTTAGCCACGGAGATTCTATATTGGGATTTAGATATATCCAATATCCTTGACAGTGGCTTTTGAACTGATGCTGGAATAGTTTATCTCAGGAAGAAACATTTCAATCATTTTATCATTAAATAAGTTGGTGTTCATGCTCTGGGGGTACTGATAGAGGAATAAAGTGTAATTATAAGGGCAAAAGACTAAAAGTGCATCATCAGTTAATCATGATTTGCTGACAACACTAACAAAGGCAGTCAATGTCATTTTAGAAACTTCGTGGGAAGTCCCTCTATTTGTCAGCAACTTTAAGGGAGAAACCTTAAGGGAGGTCAGTGTAATTTACCCAAATTGATAAAAAGAAAGAACGAAAGATAGAAAGAACAAGAAAAAAAGTTTTCAAAACCAATAAAATAACCAAATTCCAGTCCACAAACTATAGATAAATTAAACGCTATGCTATGATCGCAAGATTATAATAATATCAGTAACCATGTCCCAGGTCAGATCTTATGGCAGTCAGGAACTACAGATTACTTATTGAAAAACAAAAATAAAAAATAAAACTTAACTACCTATTCTTTTAAAGTCATGTTACTTTGAAGAATAATTTAGTCAAACTTTCATTGCAATTGTGCTTTTTGTAAACTTTCCTCCACCCCTTTACAAAATACTGTGCAGACATTAGAAACATTTTTTCCTTCACAGGCAAGGGAACCCTCCCAACAGCAAAGAAAGGAAAGGGGACACTCCGAAGGGTTAAATAAGGCTTCAATAAACAATAAAACAACTCACCCAACCCCCAGGGCCCACCCCACCAAAGGAAATAGTAAATAGTAAAAACAAATAAACAGATTCGATTTTTTAAAAAAATGCATACCCAAAAGCGAAAGCAAAGGAGAGGCAACGGAAAGGAAGGGTAGCCAGTTGAAACAGTTAACCACAATTTTCTTGGACTTGTGGTGAAGATTTCATTAAAACGGGCGAGTTGACGTGATTAAAATCTGCAACCTCCCCGTGTGTGAGATGTAATATTTGGTTATCTTTTTACCTTTTCTTTTGGGTGGACTTCATGTCCTCCTCCACCTCTCGTATCTTTCTCCTTTGAATAATAAAAGATTTTTCTTGCTAATCAAGAAGATTTGCATTCATGGAAGGGGAAAGCTAAACAAACAAAGAAAACATGAGCAGAAAATTCAAGACCTAAGAATGACAGCCTAATAAAGACCAATATAAAGCATGAATTTGTAAAACCATACAAAAATCAAAGAAATAAGTACAGTTGAAAAGACACAAGTTAACCCTTCTGCTTCATATTGTCAACAATGTTAGAACCTTCATATGGACAAAAGCCCAGCATCACCCTAACAACTGGAAAATAATCATATGCTTCAATGTACTTCGGTGTGGAGGCCAAAAGCTGCCTTTTAGCATACCTCTGTTCTTAAGCCAAAGAGAGAGAGATACAAAACACATCCTTAGTATAATTTCCTTTTTATTTCTAATAAATGAAAACTTTGTATAATTTCTTAGCCATTCAAATTTTTCCTAGACTAAAGACAACATGAGAAAAGAAGAAAAAACCTTTGGTTTTCAGATAGAAACCAAAACCTCTCTATAGAAATCCTCCCCTCCCAAACCAATCAATCCAGAAACAGAATTTTGAGCAAAAAAGGTAACAAGTTTCTTATATAGCTATTGACACTTTGGGGAAAAAGAAGTTACAAAACTACCCAGTTTCCCAAAGAAACAACAATTTTCTTTCTTTCAAGAAAATTTATCTTATCAACTGTCGCTCATAAATTGATTACAGAGATTACGAGACGTCGAGAACTTCCTATGATACTTTGTGAAGAGAATTAAGAGAATGAAGAGAACGAATGAACTAAGACCAATTATACCGCCAAAAACCATAAATAAATAACCATGAAGTTGTACATGCACATTTCAGCTTTAGTTCAAGTAACTGTAAATGTTTGCTCCACCTGACTTATTGTCCATATTTTTCAATATTTTTGCTCATGAAGTTCAAGTAGCAGCATAACAACTTAAAAGAGTTTCACTCGTAGGGATTTTTCAGGCCAGTTTCGAAGAAAACATCGATAATTAAACAACCTAAAACCATGCTCTTCACAAAGTTACGGGCACAAATTTAATATAATAGATTGATTTAGATACATGTATCTATATTGGATATTGCAGCTTAGTTTTTGTTCTTGAAGGGTAATGGGTGGAATTAGATCATGGTTAAAAAGCACTCATAAAGTAAAAAAAAAAAAAAAGACAGAATGCAGGCTCAAAAAGGAAGACCTATTAAAGGTTTACACTTTGCAGCCTTCTAAATTGACTTGTAAAAATTACTTTATGCATGACAAAAACTAAATAATAAAAGCGCATGTAAATTTCAACATTTCGTATCTTACTGGTTCTTAATTTCCACAATTACTGACTGGTTTCTCATCTACCTAAGTTATAATCGAATGTCATATTTAGATGTCCTAATTTTGATGAAATGATGTGAACTTTTAAAAGCATTTTCCATGTCACCAGATGGGTTCACTTCTACCAATAAGAAAGGCATGACAGGAGTTATAGCTGTGCTTACATATAGTTAAAGTATAAAGTCCTATGTTACTTGGAACACAGGTAGTTCCGGCACATGGAACGGGAACGAGGACGTGGTACACCACGTGTTCTAAATAGGTAGATTCCTATAAATTACAATATTAAAACTTACCTCTTCCAGAGATAAACATCATGTAGAATAGTATTATTTTTTCATGCATATTGTCTTGGCCACTGAATACACATGCTGTAAGCTTGTAAGGTACTATAAAGGCATAAAACGGATATAATATCATTGTAACATCCAATACAACAGCAAATTCAACTCCAATCACTCTGTAGCAGTAACTATGGTTAGCTATTCCATGACTTAGGTGCTTCTTACCAGTGCGGACTGCTTTCTAGAACTGTGTCAACAATACATGTAAATATAAGTCCACGAATAGATGAAAATTCACAGTACTCGCAAACCCATGAACACTCTCTTAGAACAGAACAGGACTGCAATAAGCATGCAGCAGAAGTCTAGCATTTAAGCTAATGCTTAATCATGCTAAAGGTTTCAGATTTGACAAATCACTGGCTG
>JAOTRH010000016.1:11808663-11836881 GCA_034768845.1 Heliamphora exappendiculata | reverse complement strand
ACCAAAGAGAGTTGATTCAAGCCCCTTACACACTGAGTCGGCACCCATGGAGTAGAAACAGGCCATCAATTGAAGCATAAAACGGTGCAATCGTGAGATGACGATGAAAACCCTAGCAGCGCCGCAATTTGTAAAAATTTGGAAAAACTATGAAACAATCATGAAAAAATTTGGAAAAAATTACAAATCGATTGTTGGGAGCCAGACGATCATCAAGAAAAAAAATTTTCTTTTTACAGTTTCAAAATCAAAAAATTGAGGAGAAACGAAAAACGAAAAGAGAAAGAATGATTGCTAAGAAGTTTATGCAGGATCATGCTTTGATACCATGCTAGAATTATTGCAGAGAGTGGGAAAGAAAGAGGATGAGAGAAAATAAAAATAACAATGAATGAGAGCACTAGAACTTAGGGTTTTCACCCTATCACTTGTTATTTATAATAAGACTAAGAAATACTAAAAGTATAATAATACCCTTAACTTAACACATACTTCACATTCACCACTAGCTATTAAATCTATCCTAGTCACAAGCATATATCCATGACTATTACTAAAAGTACTAAATTCACCTTCAAACCTAACAGTGCCTCAAAGCAAACCAGCACACATCTCATAGCCCAACTAATAAGCACTCACCCCACAAAAGATAATAGTGTCACATGCATACAAAAGCGAGACACCAAAACAGGTAAACTATCCACCCTCCCAACCTCAAAACCTTTCAGTAACCAAATAAAAAACAAGAAAAACAAGCATACACCATTTGTTCACTAATCATGCCCAATATAAAGAGCAAAGGGCTAGAGGATAACCCTGACCAAACCCTTCGTAGTGCCATCAAAATAAGAGCTTAACATACAGAAACTCATATAATCCAATCCCTCCATTTTTTTCCCAAACCCCATCCTATCCAACACATAAAGGAAAAACACTCAACTATCATGTCAGAGGCCTTCTCAATACCATGCTTATGTATCAAATTTGGCCTTCACCGTCCCTTGTTTATTTAGCTGACTAAATTTTCAACCCTTAGATAAGTTATACAGTGTATAAGGTATTAAGTGGGGGAATAACTAATACCATAGGGAATAATGTGGTATTGTGGGGGATTAAAATTTTTGGACTATTTTTTATAAAATGGTCAAAAACGATTATATATCAATATTCAATTATTTATCTCATTATATCATATTCAATATAGGGGCATTCAACGTGAGGTCCTATTTTTAAAACTTGTTTAGGGTTACGTCCAATAGGGGCATTCCCCTATAGCTTGGTTTGACAGATTTCTTGAGGCAATGTTGATATTCGGATTTAAGCAATCATACTATGTTCATAAGCAAGGTGGAAATAAGATTATTATTATCATTATGCATGTAGATGATACAGTTCCGACGGATAATGATATGGAAGATATGCTAGTGCTCAAAGCTCACCTTGCCAAAGAGTTTGAAATCAAGGATCTCGATTCCTTGCATTAGTTTCTTAGGATTGAAGTTACTTGATCCAATAACAGCATCTTCATCTCTCAAAGGAAGTATATTCTAGAACTGCATAAGAAAATTGGTATGTTGGTTTGTAAGCTAGTGGATTCTCCTATTGAGTCCACTCATCGGCTTAGTGGAGGTGTGGGTGATTTTGTTGATAAGGAGAAGTAACGAAGGCTTGTTTAGAGACTGATATATCTCTCTCGTACTCGTCCGGATATTACGTATGCAGTGGAAGTTATCAGCCAATTTATGTGTGATCCTCGTGTTTTACACAGTTATGCCGTGTTTTGCATTCTAGTGTACCTTAATTCAACTCCTCGGAAAGGAATTTCGTTTTCCAATTATGGTCACTTGCGATTGGAGGCATTCGTTGATGCAGATCAGACTGGATCTGTTGAAGATAGACTATGTACCTTAGGTAACTGTACTTTTATAGGTGACAATTTGGTCACCTAGAGAAGCAAGAATCATGTTGTGATGGCTAGATCATGTGCACACGTAGAGTATATAGTTATGGCTCATGGTTTTTAGGAACTTATGTGGCTTCAAGTTTTATTAAGAGACTTGAGATTGTATGACGATGCTGCCATGAGATTGTATCCTGAGCATTGCTTGTAATCCAATTCAGCATGGAAGATATTTAGGCACAAATTTAAGGGGCGTGTTATGAGTTATGTATAAGTAGTATAGGGGTATTTATGTACTTCAACAACTATACTTGTATAAATTCTAATGCTTAAAGAGATTGCCCTAATTTTTGGCACTACCTCTCATTTTAGTTGTTTCTCTAGTCTCTCTATTCTTTGGTTTCTTTCATTCTTTACTTTTATTCTTGCGAATTTTAACTCTACTCCTACGGGAAAGCTCACCCTCTTTGGAAATATATTGTTGCCTCCATCCCACCAATCTCCTATGAAGCCTCATTCAATCATCCCAACCTAAACATCTTTCGCCTTATAAGGCACAAGAAATAAAAGGCCCATGTACATGGAAGAGCCCTAATCTTACAACCAAGAAAGCCATCCAAAAACTTCCCAAGTTAGAAACATCACCAATCAAGATAATATCTCATTTAGCCAGATTCACTTGAAGTCCAGATAGTGCCTGAAAACTGAGGATGCAATGAAGAAATCCCAGCTGATTTGGCTATGCACTAATAAACACTAATGTATCATCGGCATAGAGAAGATGGGAAATGGTTACTACCTGACCGCGAATAGAACCCATCTGAAAGCCCTAAAGCAACCCGCTCTATACTGCTCTCCGAATTACGCAATTAAACACCTACATCACCACTATGAATGCAGAGGGGGCAAGAGGTCACCTTGCCACAGCCCCTTGATGTTTGAAAAGACCTATTGAACTCCCATTCACAAGCACAGACAATGATACTTAAAAAATGCATAAACAGTTCCACGACATCCATCTCTCTCCAAAGCCCAGCCTTTGTACGAGATAAATGAGGTCCGTACGAGATAAAAGAGGAACTCCCAGTTTACGTGATCATTTGCATTCTTAGTGTTCATCTTGCACAAAACCCTGGAGTCCCACTTCTAATTCTCGAATCAATACACTCATTTAGCCACCAGAACTGCATCTAAAATTTATCTACCACCTACAAAGGAATTCTGCACTACAAAAATCAACTAGTGTAACACTTTCTAAAACTTGGATGCCAGAACCTTCGCTAAGAGCTTGTAGACAGTGCCTATCAAACTGATAGGTCTAAAATCCCCAGTATCCTCCACTCCGCCCTTCGTAGATATAAGGCAGACAAAAGCTGTATTACGACTCCTCTCAAAGGATCCATGGTTGTACAAGAACTGAAACAAGCACATCATCATTTGTCATAACCACATACTAACACCAAAGGAAAACAAAAACCGTTGTGAAGCCATCTTGACCTAGGGCTTTATCCCCACTCATGTCAACTACTTGAGACAATGTCATCCACAAATAGAAGATTTAGCACCAAGATCTCCTATCTTCCCACCTAAAATAAATGCATCCAAATACAGCTATCAATACACACTAAGACATCAAAGATATGTGAAGGGAAAAAAATACACATGGGAGGGTGAAGCAAGAAGACACCTTCATCCAAATCAACTTTATACTAACACTTCGGTTTATTTGCCATTGATAAGGATTAGCAAAAACCCATGAATCCATCACATACCCCTTGCCTGAACACCTTTCTCTCTAATCTCCATTATGTAATCAAGAAATATTATCATGTATGGTTAGTGGCTTTTTCTTTATGAAGCACAAGTACTTTAAAAATGTTGTCGTACGCGTATTGGGTTCGTACCAAGTACGATGACGGCTTCAATACAACAAAATACATGCCAGGCACTTTTCCAATTATTGGGTATGACATTAGTACGCTTTGAGTAGGGCATCAATACGCTTTGGGTGCATGAATTGTACATTGGGACTTATACGAAGTTTTTTCAAAACTAAAAGAGTACTAGAGTAAATGATATGTGGTCTCCTTCAACAAAATTGAGAATTAAAAAACACAACTTAGATTCTTTAGTCTTTTAACAAAAGTGCTAAAAACCTAAATTTGTATAAGGAAACAGATCTTCAGATACTTGCTCTGAAGGGTTTTCACTACCAAAAGCACTTTACCAACCAATACAAAGGCCATAGCAATCGTCGTCCAGCCCCGCAAGTATTGCCATTTACCATCAAAACCAGAAATCATCAAAGACAAAGCATTGAATGACAATGCTAATTTTTTTGCCATCCAGGATCTATTTCTATCTCTTATAAGCTAGAAGTAATTTTGTATTTGACATATATATAATGCACTACTAAAAATACAAAAGCAAAAAAAATTAACATCGTATCATAACCGTAACTACACCCTATTTTTTTAGGTTTCATTGTACTGGCATGCTCGTACCATGTACCTGCACCGTGCTTCATAGCTTCTCCTAAATCCATCCAAAAACTAATAACTTCTCTTATAGACTATAAACAAGCCATTGCTTCATCCCTAACCAAGTGATGCCAGACGGCCAGCAAGATTGGGAACAAATAAAAGAAAAAGATCCAAATAAAAGAATAAAAAAAGAAAAAAAATGTCACACTCAAAAGAAAAGAAAAATTCTTAATCTCAATATCAAGACTCAAATCAATCAACTCAATATGATAGTCTGTCTAAACCAATTACATAATGGCTTATTTATAGGCATTCAAAAAAACCCTAATTTAAAGTTACTAAAAATAAAATATCACAATTTAGGAAACCCCTAATTAAAGTTACCAAAAATAAAATATTACAAATCAGGAAAATTCTAATTGAAGTTTCCAAGTTTAAAAAATTTCAATAAAATCAATATATAAAATATTACTAAAATTACTAAATTCCTAAATATCGAAAATAGTTTCATTCTATGCCTTCTCATTTCCCACCATTTATCCTCGACTCAAAAAAAAACTCTCCTCTGGAGAGTTATAAAGATAAAAGCATTTGATGAAATGAAACTCTTGTTGACAAAGCACTTCCGTAACTGTGATCGCGTGTGAAAGGTGAAAAACTCCATTTAGAAAATGGTACTAAAAAACTCCATAAAATGATTAAGTAAAGGGATACATAGGAGTAGAAAGTGAGAACGTAACCATGTCAGCATCAGCATCAAACAAAACAAGAGGCTTTGAATTGCCCCAATCAAGTACCATATCCTCTATATATGAAACATTGGACCAATATTTTTAAGTTCATAAGAAAAATAAGTAAAATATGCATGAGGTTCAAATTCAAGAATATCTAAAACACGTCCAACAGAGGACAACGGAAAATATTTGATTGGGCCAGCTATCTGAGGCACCTAAGTGACAACAATGCCGTTACGTTGAAAATAATTGAGAATGCCATCTAAGGTACTGTTAATATCAAGTACTTGAATATGCAAAGCTATACAAAATTACAAATAATGGACTAAGGAGGAAAATGATCAATATTAAAATCAGTTGACTCCTTATTAACAAGCTCAACAAGATGTGCATCTCATGCAAGAACTAGAAGTGAGGAAATGGGCTTAGAACGAAAAATCTCTTCTTCCTGGAGATATACCTCCACTGCTAAAGCGTTTTCTGACAACTTTTAAATCGATATAAGAGGGCAACATCTCATCTTGAATTTCTTGCCGTAATCTAAAAAGAATTGATTACCAATATTACATGGGCTGCGGCAAGTGTCTAACTATTCTAATAAATTTTTAAACTTTACAAAGTAATCAGAGACATTAGAATTTTGTTGCTTGAGATTGTTGTTGAACATTTGTTGCCTACAAATTGCTATCATTGATTTTTCAAGGCCATTCATGTTGTTCCATAAGAAGTGCAAACAGTCTTGAATGATGTTCATGTTATCTTCAAAGGAATTCATTACCGTTTTTTTTTTAGAATCTACAAAATCCTGAACCCTTTAACGAATTTTACTAACTCTCCAATTAATAAAATATTAATCTCAATTTTATAGAAAGAATAGTACCTTTCTTGAGATCCAAGGAATTTGTGGATGCTCCAATGGTAGTGTAGCAGGCCTTTGAAGCAATATCAAAGCTCTCCAAAAAATGTGCTACTCCTTTTTTTTTACTGCTGTTTTTTTTTTTTTTTGAGTAGACTAGATGTGCGGTTGGTTTGGGTTTCAAAAATAGACAAGAAAGAATGATAGAAGGAATTGGGATGGGGCCTTTTTTTGGGTTGGACTTACAATGTGGCTTAGGGTTTTTAGGGGAGATTTTAACTAAAGGTCCAAAAAAATAAGTTTTAACGCGCAAGTTCCATCAACAAAAAATTTAGCGCACAAGGTTCAATTGCGTGGTTTCTCCAAAAAAATACCCTGCAAATAGATAAATTTATCTATTTTCCATAACAAACAGATAAATTTATCTATTTTCCATAACAAACAGATAAATTTATCTATTTACATATTTATGTCTAACAGATAAATTTATCGGTTTGCATATCGACACAGATAATGCAAACAGATAAATTTATCTGTATTCTTTATACATATTTTGAAAAGGCACAGATACATGTTTTGAAAAAACACATAAATTTATCTGTTCTACGGTATTTTTGTCTTAAAAAGACCTTGCGGGTTAAAACATTTATGAGGATGAACCTTACTCGTTAAAAATCTTATACTTGATGAAAAATAGTAAACGACCTATAAATTGGATTGTTCACCAATTTTTCGATTTTTTTTTTAGGTGGGGAGCGGGTTATGTATGGGCTAAAGTTTAAATATATGGGTTGGGTGAGGTAATAAAAATTGGGATGGACTTCCAAGTTATAGGTCCACTTAATGAGCCAGGTCGTATCAAAGAACCTTGCCCTTGTTGTTGCAGTCTGTTCCCTCGAGCAAACAAGAAAGGAGATCTAAGATTTAACAGGGAAGGGAAAGCGAGGGGGTGTAGTCGGCAACCGCACATAGGGGAAGCGGCGAAGGTGGCAGTGAACTTGGTCGGCAAAGGTGGCGGTGAACCTGGGTGGCTTGGATGACATCGAGCTTGGGCAGTGGTGGAGAGTTCGCCGACAAGGTCAACTTCGGTGATAGTGCGAAGCAGTGGCGACAACAAGGCGGTGTTGGGCATCGTCACTAGTGGTGGTGCGAAGAACTTGCGACAGCTATCGAGGTCTCACAAAGCAATGACAAAGGCCTCACCGACGACAGGTTTGAACAGGCATCGAAACAAATCGTGGGTGGATGAACCTAGCTGGAATCGATCTCTCGCTTTGATACCAATTGATACTGGACGATCGGCAAGATTTGAACCAATAAAAGAAGAGGATCCAAATAAAAGAAATAAACGAAAAGAAACGTCACGCCCAAAAAGAAAATAAAAGATCTTACTTTCAATATCAAGACTCAAATCATTCAACTTAATATCATAGACTGTCTAAATCTATTACATAATGGCTTATTAATAGGCATTCAAGAAAACCCAAATTTAATGCTACTAAAAATAAAATATCACAATTCAAGAAAACACTAACTAAAGCTACTAAAAATAAAAGATTACAAATCAGGAAAATTAGAAATTGAAGTTACCAAGTTTAAAATATTTCAATAAAATCAAAATATAAAATATTAATAAATTCCTAAATTAAGAAAATATCTTTATCATATGCCTTCTCGTTCCCCATTACCAAGATTACATCTATAATACCTTTCTTATACGAGACCACTTTTTCTTGGGAATCTACGTCAAAAACCTTTAGGCTATGTTTGAATCATAGGTTTGTGGAGGCATTTATGGACGGTCAAGAAAAAGTAAACAAAAGATAAGAAGATAATAAAATAAATAAACTAAATTTATTTCTTTGGTTTACGTATCTTCCTTTCCCTTAGTGAATCCCTCAACAAATCAATGGTCCAAACACAACCTTAGGATCTTTGAAAGAGTAACTTAACAATGTCCTTACAATGAATAATGATAAGACTCAGAGACACGCAAACTTTATATCACAAGCTCACCGTTTTGTGCAGTGGCTCTAAAATAGTAGTATTATCTAATGATTTTCCATAAATCTAATCAAATATATAACGAGTTGCCATGCAACACGTCCAATGTTTTTATGGATGTTCACATGACAAGGTATGGGTGCATTCCAATGAAGCTACATCATAGGATAAAACCCATCTAAAAGATCCTATATGGTATTTATGGCTTTTGATTAAATAGCATTTTAATCATCAAATCTAAAGGCACCCTAGTGAACCTTTTTCCTTTGTTTTCTCTCTGCTGCAAATACGAAGCTCATACAAAAGGTCATGCCAGATTTGAAATACATAAACTTTTAAGAGAATTTCTTAATTCAAGTTACTCACTATCAAGGTTTTAAATCTTGGCATGGGTGGGCAAAGTATCACAAGATAGGGTCTGGAATGGAAGAAAATTTGAAAAAAGTGCTTCGCAAAGTTCTTGTCTTCATGTGAGCTTATCGTGTAACAGCACTCGTAAAGGGCATATCAACCAATATGGCCCGATACACTACTAATGCACCACGCATATTGGCAAATACATCAGAGCGCTTATCATGTAACAGCACTCGTAAAGGGCATATCAACCACTATGAGCCAATACACTACTAATACACCATGCTCCATGCATATTGGCTGATACACTACTAATACCCAATGCGTATTGGCCGGTACTTTAAAAACCCGTTATGTGTCAACTGATACGGTACTTATCGGCTGATATTTAGACCCTACTCACCATGTCATCGATAATAAATAGTTAAGTGCAAATTAACCATACATAACCTGTGAACCTTATACGTTACTAACCATATACTCCTTCGTAGCAATAAATTCAACTGTTCCTCTACATAGCTCAGGCTTTTCATCAGCATCTCTACGCCTACCATCTGGACCTAAATTGCACTGGTAGTCACGGGGATTTTCATCCGTAAATCCTGCATGGTACCAAAATATATACAGATAAAAGGCATATGGGAAAAAAACAAAAATTAAAGAAAACTGCAAGTTGGATGAATATAATATAGTGGGCAATATATAGTGACCAGTTCCCATAACAACAGGAATAAATAACTGCATACACTCCTTGCTTCAAGAACTGAACAACTGGCATTACAGGATCAACAGAACCATACACCAGTGAAATTCTCATCACATAAGAATAAGTACAGCTTCTCAATGATAGGTATATTCTAAAATCTGACATATTTGACAATGTAAAATAACCAAGCTTGTTATTCCCCATCTAAAACCAAGCTAATGCTAAGAGAGAGAAAGTCTTGACACGAATGCAAACAAAATACAAATAAAGTTAATTAGACTGAGATAAGAGTACCACATGGACAGGCAGAGTAAAAAGTAGAATGTATCATTTATACTCACCACATAAGTTACAAATAAAGCGTCTTCCCTGATCAATAAACTTCATGAATGGATTTACATAGCCTTTGCAACGAGAACATCGAACAGGACCGGCTTCTCCAAAATCCACAACCTTTAGAGAAGCAAAAGCCATATGTAAGAGATGTTGCACAGCCAAAAAGATTTATATAAATCCATTTTAACTTTAAAATGGTTTCTTATAGGATTGCAGGATAAAAGTCAAAGGAAACTGCAACAAACTGAAATTACTAGAAAAGAAAGATTGCAGATGAAGAGAAGAATGACCAAATAAAAATCTTAATCAATAAAGAAAAAGAAACGGGGAGAGAGAGAGAGAGAGAGAAGAAAGAATACCAAACGCATTCTTAGAATAATTTCCATTTGTTTCCAATTGATACCAAGTTAGTAACATCCTTAGTACGATTTCTTCACCGTTCAAATTTCTCCTAAACTGAAGCAAAAAAACTTGTTACCAAGATAACCACTAAAACCTCTCTAGAAATGCTCCCCAAACCCCCAATCAATCCAAGAATAAAGTTTCCCCCCCGCTGCCTGTGCAAAGAAGGTGACCATATTCTCCATGAAAAACATAATTACTTTGCATAGGTTCTAACGATTATTTCATATACATATTCTATAATAACAATAAATTCACAAGTATTTGGACATCAATCCAATTATTACTAATAGAATTTTGAACATATATGGCTAACATGCATGAAAGAAACAGCTATAGTCTAATGGCAGCTACTTGCTCAAATAGAACTCAGAGGTTAGACACGGCTTTGCCAAATCTACCACTCCCAATACCAACAATGGCAAGCACGGCCATTGACTAATTTGAGTAATGACTTTTAAACTCTGTTATGAGAATCATACGATTCAGTTCAATACATCTAGCAATTGATTCGTATCGGTGGCATGAATTGACAAAAACAAGAATAGTATGAATTACGATACGTATCGCACGATTCGATATGATTCAGTTTGATACACCAAGGAATTGATTCGATAAGAAGCAAGTCTCTATTCTTATTTTTTCTAATTCATAATTTTACATTCTAGAGACTTGTGTCACATCACTTCTCTAAACCATTCAAATTTAATTCATATAATTTAGAGATTTCTCCACTCATTGCCAATTAATTTTTGGTTGGATGCCCCCAAATCCAAAAATATATTTATGAATTGTCATAAATCATAGCATAATTAGTAATACAATATAGGATCATTGACCACACTAAAGCTCGGACCCACATCTCTTACCATGGCTCATGGCTGCAAGCATTTTACCCATTACACTCTGTGCTCATCATTTAAAACAAACATTTCATTGATTTATGATTAAACATTTCATATTTATAATATATCTTTAATCTCTAACTATTTAGATATTTTTTATGTATTTTAGAAACTATAACCGAATTTTTACGATTCGTAATTCGATTCGATTCACGATTAGAAAAAAGGTAATTTCGATTTTCGATTTTCGATTTTCGATTTGACAACTATACTTTTAAAGCTTAATGACATTTACTGGATGATAAATAATTCACAACTTTTGGAAAGCAAGTGTAGCACATAGAAACAAAAGTAATCTATGTTAGTGCTTTCTGCGTGCACGCATATAGCAACAACACAATTTATTTGTTTGCAAAAATATACCTGGGTACATATGCGAACATACATCTGAGATATATATGATAGTACCTAACCTAGCCCTAGATATGTATATACAAATATATATAGAAAGATAGATGCATGTAGGTCTGGATTCATGCAAGAAAGTATGCACGCACTATACTGTCAAAACATTTTCAACCTTTACATACACATACACAAACATAAAGTTCTATACATCCATGTAAAAGCAGGGGTACTTCACATTCTTAGACATGTGGTCTCTTCTCGAACAGGCTCGTGGAAGTCCTAACCACCGAAACCTTTAGACAACAACATTAGGGAACAGTTGCGGCCAGTTTGTTAAAACCATGAGGCTCATGTGATTTGCTTATGGTATCAAGGTTTTTGCCTAGGTATCTTTCCTATAACTCTTTTCGTTGTCTGGGTAAACGCTTTGAGCACTTGGTTGAAAAAATATGTACGCTCAATGATGACTACACTCCAACAAATAGATAAGCGAAGCACCAACTCCCTTAGATCTGCAACACCACGCAATAAGAACTAGCCCCAAGCTGCTAGCCGCAGGCAATCTCATGTGCCTCAGTCAACCACAATCTTAATAATGAAGAAGAGAACAACTCAAGAATTCTAGAACACGTAAATCTTGTCCTAGCTGATCATTCTTATCTATTGTGTTGAATTTTTGCTTACCAAGCGAAATCCTAACCCAGTTCTAAATTATCTTTTATGAAGCTTCCATACCAATGAGATTCGCTTCTTTTCTCTTGGCCAAATTAGGAATTGGTTTCCTAGTGTAGGTTAACTTCTTTGAATATGCTGGACCATCAGCTGTGGATGCCAACCATCACGCAGTGCCATGTGGCACTACTTGCCCCCATCCAATGAAGATGTATCAGCCTGACCCCAGGTTGGATCTGGGCTACTTTTTCCTCCCTCGCATATAGGCATTTCTTGTTAGGGTTTTGAATTTTATAGCAGCTTCTATGGCACTCTTAGTAAGTATTCATGATTATGGATTTCACTTGCTTGATTTTAGGACTAATGGTCCAACTAATAGTGACAAATCATAAAGATAACCAATTATAATAAGTTTTCCAAATATGTTGTAGTTAAATAAGACACTGTCAGAGTTCATTTTCTTTTTTAGTAAGTAAAATGAGACACTGTAAAAGTCTGACAAAGAAATGCGACGTTCTGACTACTACATTCAGGAGAATGGAATCCATACATCCCACCTTGATATTTGACCGTGTAAATCTGATTTGAAAGGGGAGTTTCCTAAATTTTAAATAGAATAATCGGTGAAAAGGGAAAAAAATGAGAATGCAGTATAGATATGATTTGCAGTTACTTACTGAATTCACATGTTGAATGTAGCTACTACAGCCCAAAACGGCTATTATGAACATTAACAGATCATAAGAAGCAAATACAACTGCAGATTTAACTCCAATCTCTCTGTAGCAATGGGAAAGGTTACTTTATACTGACCTAGGAACTAAGGCCCTGATTGGTAACCCAACTACTTTTGGCATTTTAGCTTTTTAAGATAAAAAGATATAGAAAAACATAATATGTAGTTTGGTAACTTAGCTTTTTAAGCTAGGTAGGTAGTTTGGTAACTTAGCTTTTTGGCTTTTTAGCTGTTTAAATCAAAATGACAAAATTGTCTTCTATACAATACTTGTAATATGTAAGAGGGAAATTTGCTTTTCATTGGGATGTGATATGTAAGCGTAGAGAAATAAGTTAAAAATGGCTTTTGACTTTTTTGTACAAGGCAAACGACCTACTTCGCATTTTTTTATTTTTCAAACAAAATAACACAAAGCTGGGCTGGACAATCAGGGCCTACGTACCAATATGGAGTGCAATCTAGAACCATGTCTACAGCACACAAAAGTTTGGCAGTACACAGATGAAGATTCAGACACTTGTATCCCCATAAGCCAAGCAGATTGTTAAAAAAGAAAACCCTCTAAAGAAAGGGCAGGACTGCAATAAGCATGCAGCAGTAACTCCAACACTTAAACTAATGCTTAATTTTATTTTATTTTAACTGGATTGACAATAAAGAAACTAATACTTAATCTTGCTAAAGGTTTCAGAGTTGACAAGTCACTGGCTGACAGGTAATAAACATTTTTTTTTCTCGCAGGCAAGAAAGAGAGATGGAAAAAGAATAAAAAATGAAGGAAACAAATAGATCTATTTACCTAGACAAATTATTAAAAAGACCAAACATAAATAAATCGGCGCATTACTTGGATGGGCTCCTCGGATGGATGAGGAAGGGCCAGGGGTTGGACCATCAAAGCCAACTGCATTCCAGACGTCGTCAAAAGATCACCAGTGCATGGAATCTGTTAAAAAGATCACCAATTTAAAATCAGCAAGGATAAGCACTGCTAAAATAGTCAACCAATAGTTTGGTGCAACAATTTGCAACATCTACCTGCACACACGCAAGAGAATAATAAAAGAAAAGTTGTACATAATAACTACAAAAAACAATAGTAACTACAATGATTTTATATATTTGATTATGACCTGATTGATAGTACACCTCAAGTAGCGTGGACTGCAATTACCAGTGTCCTTGACAATATAATCACTTGTGGCAGGCTTCCAAAGAAAGAGCAAAAAGACAAAAAAATTAAAAAGCAAGTAAAGAGAAAACAGTGAAGAAGAAGAACAACAAAAAGACAAACAGATATAAAAAAAATAAAAAACAAACTCATAACTAAAAGTATCAGATTGCATAGAAACAAATTTTTCTTTTTTTCAGGTTAACAGTCAAATAAATACCGGAGGGGGGTTGGCCTGATTGCCCTGACGAGTTTCATGCAGAATCACAGAGGAACTGGGTATGGGGCGTGGGATTTGGTTGGGATCTATCTTCGGTGGTCCCGTGATAGATGCCCCCATATGACTCATAGCAGGCGATATAGCAGCCATAGCTTGATTTGGCGGTGGTTGTGGCATCCCAAACATTCTGGGTGGTTGTTGTGGCATCCCGAACATTCTAGGCGGTTGCACAGAACCAGGAATAGGTGGAGGTGGTGCCACCTAAATGAATCACTAAATTAAGATTCTAGATTTAACATGAAATTATTGAAGTGAATACAAAAAACTGTAAGACGATATTTAACATATACATAAGCTGGTACATGGATAACGATGGGAAGAAATGTTAATCAAGCTGACATCACAATGGAAAAGAAAAAATCACAGCCAATGGGGGGAGCTTGTGGCACCAATAAATGGTTCATGCTCTATTTAAATATTCATTGTAAGTAAAGAGTGAAAGATTCAATAATTATTAAAGAGAAAACATAACTCATTTCCTAATTTATCCTTTGTTACGACAAGTAAGAAAATTGCAAAACATCCATATGATCTGTATGCCCATATTCCAACAAAATTATTGAATTAAGTTCTAGGATTCAAATACTCATTAGGCACAAGCTTAGTTGCAGGTTCCTCCTACTTGGGGTGACGAATTCTCTTCCGAACCTCACTCCCGAACCTCACTCCCACGCTCTAAAGTAAGAAATTGGTAAGAATCTCGATCCCAACGAGAAAGAACCTCACTCGCAACTAGGATGAAACTTCTCAATCATATAAATTCCAAATAGACAAAAGAAAAGCTACGAAGTAAGAGAAAATATATCAGATTTGTACGGAGAAATCCCGTAAATTGAATTTATTTAAGAGTAGGATCTAGCCCGATCAATCCTGCCAATAAATCAATCTCTGCAAAGACAAACACACATGAGCTAGTCGGCAGCGTGTTGCCAGGCACCCATCCGACGATCAAATTAGAGACTTAATCGGGAATCAAAACCAAACTGTAATGTCACTCTTCCCTCAAAAAATGTACCTTCATGTGTTCGTTCCCCTCCTTTTTATAGTGAGAATACCCTCTCTCTCTCCAAAGCTCTTGATTTAGTTCTGAGATATATCTGCGTCTAACAGACAGCTTCCTACTACTCTGTCCCCACCTGGCACCGCCACTGAACTTGCAGCGGTGTGAGACTCTGACCCGTTTTTTTTTCGGCGTTTTCAGACGCGCATTACGTATTTTCGTTTGAGTATATTTTTATTACTTTTGATGCATGATCGGGTTTAGATATGCATGCGGGGTAGGTTCCTGGGGCCGTGGGCCGTTGTGGCACGAATTTCAAAATTTCAAAAAATAAGATATTTTAGAGGCCTATAAATATATGGACTTCGATATTTTCAAAAAAATATTTTTCAAAACTTCTCCAACAAGATTCATGTTTTCTCTCTGCCTTCTAAGTTCTCGGGGACCCGAGGCGCGATTTTCGACGATCAAACTGCCGATCCTTGTTATTGACGTCGTGGTCTACGTGTTCATCTGGACGGAATTCTATTCCGGCGAAGCTCGATTTTGCACGTGAATCGAGACATCGAGTTTTGAACTCACCGAGGTAGAATTCTAAACATGTATGTTTTATAAGGGTGCTACGTGTAATCGGGTGTATTTTTACCCGTCGGATAGCTGTAGATCTGATTTTTTGTAAAAGTTGAATTTTGAGTTTAAAACCGTGTTTCGGCGATTTCAGTGGGTGGAATCGTGTTTCGAGAGTTTTCTTTCGAGATTTTGGTATTGGGTTTGGACGTGTAGATGTCCGAGGGTGTTGGATTGGAGTTTGGAGGCTTCGATTCGGGGTTTGGAGGTGGAACCCGTAGCTTAAAAACGGTTTCTGGGCTTGTTCAGTCGACTGAACTCATAAGTTCAGTCGAGTGGATCATAGTTCTTGGGGTTCGGTCGAATGGACTGTGGGGGTCAGTCGACTGAACCATGAGTTGAGGCGCTTTGGTGGTTTTCCAGTGTGTTTTTCAGTCGACTGAGGGCTTCGGCCAGTCAACTGAACTCTGGGCAGTGTGATGGTGGTTCGATGGTTGGGTTTTGGTTTCCGATTAGCGTCCTATGGTATTCAATTGATTAATTTATGGGATTAGTCAATTCAAATACCTGTAGATTCTTTTTGAGGTTCGACTGATCGTGTGGTGGTTAGGAGGTCGTGTTGTGGCCTTGGGTGTTTCGTTTAGATGTCGTCCTTGGGTTGATGTGCATGGTTAGATTTGGGAGTTGTGGCACGATTGTGTGCGTGTTAGTTATGTTCGGGACGTGTAGGTCCGTGGTTCAGTTTTAAGGTTTGGTTCTGGTAAGAATCGGTCTGAGGGAGGTTCAGGGGTTGATCTCCAGGTTAGGCATTGGTTGTCCCGGTGTGTGGACAGGTCGTTCGGTTATTGAATGACGGATGTCGTGTCGGGTTAGGTGACGGGTGGCGCCATACTGTGAGGTTATATGTCTATGCGCGTTTATATCTGGTTATGTGCATTTATAACTCTAGTTTATTTATGTACGGAATATGTGGGTGGATTACCTGGTTTTGACGTTGTATGTAAAACGTCGTGGTCATACATGGTCTTATGTTTATAGAGCTATGATTAGTTTTACTCTCGTATGCTGTAGGACGGGTATGTGGTCCTATGTGATCCTTGTGATCGTGAATGGTTTTTATATGCATGTGTTACATTGTATATATGGAGGACGAATAATAGCCCCACGGTGAAAGTCCGTAAAGTTGCATATGAAGGGCAGATAATGGTCCTACGGTGAAAGTCCGTGAAGATATCTGTTGACCCTGGTCGACAGAGTATAGTGGGGCGGATATTGGTCCTTCAGTGAAAGTCCGAGAAGATATATGAATCATCTGTGATCGATCTGTGGTCAGGACTCAAGAGAGAGTCGATGTTTATGTCTATATGTTGTTAGGGCTCGGGAGAGGGTCGATGTTTGTGTATACCTGTTGTTAAGGCCCAGGGGAGAGTCTGTTTAATTCTGTCTGTGTTGCAGTCGTGGCTCGTAGGAGTCGACCTTTGCCTGTGTGGCTACTATATGTATCATGGCTTGCATGTATTGTATATTGGGACGGATAGACCAATTTTCTTAAAACTGTATTAACGGCCTGCAGGAGTCGAAATACTGTATTAACGGCCAGCGGGAATTGTAATACAAAAATCGTTTTCGAGGCTCTGATGAGTCGAAAAATGGTTTTTATCTTCGCTTTCTCATTATTTGTGAAATTTGTTTTTAATGGCTCTTGTGAGTCGTGATCTAAAACCGTTTTCAACTTTTTCAAGGCTTGAAAGAGAGTCCAAACCTGCACTTCGATTTTCCTAGCATGTTTTGTTTATAATGCATGCCTATCTAGTTTCTGTTGAACCTTGGCTCACGGTGTGGGATTTTCTTTTCTTCAGGTACCAGTCACGCTGGTTGATCTGGAGGTGCTGGAGAGGTGGAAGAGTTATAGTCTTCTTTTTTGTTTCTATCTGTATCATGTATGCTTAATACATGTTTCTCGGCATTGGAGCCTTGTAACGTATGTCATTCGGCGTTTATATATACAATGCATGTATGTTTATTTTGAGAGTGTATTCTCAGGCTTTGTGTTGTGGTTGATTGTTTATGGGTGTTTTACGTGGCCAGAGTTTGGGGCGTGACAGGCGGTGTCAGGTCGCTCACCGTCACATCGCCTTAATTCCTTTGTCTCTGCCGTCCCTTAAGCCGATTTTCCTTGGCGCGTGGGGAACGTATGTCAATCATATTTAAAGTCTGTCATGTCAGACTGCATCGCATTTATTGTTGTACTTCTCTCCATCATACCACATTTAATACGTATTGGTAACTAAACCATGGCCGTTCTGGCTTGGGCCGTTTCGACTTCTCATCAGGGCCAAACTTCTCTCTCATCAACAGGGATGCTAGGGTCAATGATTCGGGTCTCGGCCCCGAATCATGGTGTGACCCATCCTACTCAAATGTCTTTGTTCCACACCCCTTTCATTTGCCCCTCAACTTTCCTCTGGCTCGGCCTAAAGGAAGTTGATTCGTCCTCAGCTCCAGATCGGCCATACTTATTGCGCCGTCGCCGCCGTTTTTAATGCTTAATGGCGTTGTAAATACCCTGCCACGTGTCTTCGCCTGAGTGGGACGTATGGGGGCATTTCACATATTCCCGATGCATAGGCAGGCGCCACTTCCTCTTCTCGAGGCGACCATTGGCGCTCCAAGTATTTGGAGGGAGAGAAAATGTCGTGCATATAAAACTGGGCAACTAACCTCAATTTCTTATTCTTGCCAACCCACTAGTTCCCGTGCTCTCGATTTCAACTTCCCTCCTCTGCCCCCTGCGACTTTAACGGTGATTGACAAGAAAAATTTCGGCATCCTCCTCCTTCTGGACTCCTGGACTCTCAACTTTGAGTGTCCGACAAAATTGAAGTCTGTGTAAGTTCCTTTCCCCTTCTCGAGTATTTTCTCTATCCCCCCCCCCCCCCTTTTTTATTCTGCACATTCCCTACTCCTCTTAACCAGCCATGGTGAGGAAAGGGAAATTTGTGAAAGAAGTGAACACCCCCACTGCACTCGCCTCCTTTAGGTTTAGGTACCGCATCCCTCCATCCCTTCGCTATTGCGATCCTGACGATCCTGACCTTTCTAGCTCTCACTTCCTTCCCAAGGGGAATGAAGTGGCCTTTCCCATCGCCTCCATCGTGGAGGCTGGGGTGCGTTTTCCCATTGACCCCCTTTTTAGGGAAATGTTGGCCACGTGCCGCCTCACCCTTCGTCAGGTGTCTATAAATTTTATTAAAATAGTCATGGGAGTGGCCGAGATCAATCGGCGGTATGAGTTGAATCTTGGCATCTCGGAGATATTCCACAGCTATACCTAGCCTGCCACGACGGCACCTACTACCTCCGCCAAAGGAGTGTTGCCCAGCAGATGGTGCACGACCTTCCTGACTCGAACAAGCACGACGACGATTACATCTTTGTGGGGGGGAGACTTCGAGTTTCTTCCCAATCGCGCTGGGCTTACTGTCCCAAGAGTTCTTGGGAGTCCAGGTCGGTTCGGGCATCGTTACTTTACTGTCCTATTTCCCTTGTATTTTTCTTGCCGTTACTTATCTCTCATTTCGTCTTGCAACTACATCTCTCGCTAAGCAGAAGAAAAGGCAGGCCAGATTTGCCGAGGTGCAGCGCTGTCTCAACGTAAGAGGGACTCGCTCTACTCCAGACCTCCTTGATTACGTGCCGAGCTACCATCGGGTCCTTTGACACAGAGAGACCAGACAAGAGCCAGCTTCCCCTCCCCATCCAGCCTCTCCTCCCCATCAAGAAGCCGAAGAAGAAACGATGCCGCGCCAGAGGACATTCGATTTGAGATCGGCTGTGCTGAGCCGATCTGTAGCCAGCACGTCCGCCACGGCAGCTGTGAGGATATCGGCAGCCCCACCTCCACCTCGCGAAGCAATCCCTCAAGTTCCACTCCCACCGGCTGAACTAGAGCAGGCAGCGCCTGCTTTCACCCCTGCAATTGGCGGCACAGATCTGCCGGGATCTCCTCCTCCCGCTGAACGGCCCACCCAACGCCATCGTCTCATTCGGGGTGACGGCACCCCGGCATCTGAGTTACCTCCAGAGAGGGAGGCCGAAGCCCCCACCCCCTGTCTCCCAGAATTTAATGTCTCTGGTCACCAGGTGAATGTCAATGACTCCTCCAAAACGGGGAGCGTTGCCCATAGCCTGGCTTGAGGACTCGCGCTGCCATTAGACATGGCCGAGTCGTTTGCGCGTACTGAGTCGTTTCTCTTTTGTCTTTATTTTTCCCTTGGATAGTTATTCACCTCAAGGTTTCCTATGCAGCAACTCCAAACCACGACCGTCCTCCATGAGACAAAGAGGGTTGCCAAGGCCCTCACCCAGGCCAGGCAACGCGTCAAAGATCTGGAAGCTGACCAAGTCGTTTCTGCCTCCGCCCGTCAAGGGTTGGAGACAAAATTGACGGTTGTTGAAGAAGAGGCCAAAGAATCGAAGGAGGAGGCTGCTGCCCTTGTAGCAGAACTTAAGCTTCAACTGGAGGTGGCCCAGGCCGAAGCTGAGGTTCAGAGGAAGATTGCCGCCGATCTCGAAGCATCTAGGCCCGAGAAGGACGACTTGGCCTGGCAGCAGGGATGGGACGAGTGCGGAGCCCACTTAGCCAAGGAGGTGATCAGCATAAGGGCCAAGCTACTTGCCATAGGCTACAAACAGGCATTGGAGAGGACGGGGGTCCCACTGGACTCCCCCTTGTGGAGTGAACCCCTAACCTGGGCCGACGCCTCTACCGCCGTCGACGAGCAGGTAGCCGAGACCGTGCCAACCGATCACGAGGCTGCCCCCTCGCTTCTCCCTTTCCATCCTGGCGATATTCACGACACTGCTGCCGGCCGCCATGCCTTCGACGGAGAGGAGGTAGTAGAAATTCCGGATGACGGCAGTGAGGAGAGAAACGGAGATCAAGCCGGGATGGTGGACGACGGCCAAGCTTAATTGTTTTGTTTTGATCTTGTATCTGTTTCCGTTCCATTGGAGTTTCGGCCGTTTTCCTCCCTGCTAGACCGTACTCATTATGTACTTGTGAACTGAATTACTCTTAGGAATTGAACTTTTATGAAGGAATTAAACTCTTATGAATGAATTGTTCTTTCAAGAACTAGACTCTGTCAAGCTAATGTATTCCCATTCTTCTTATCGTCCAAAGGCCGATCTGGACAGCTCCTGAGAGAATGTTCTACTCTTAGGCCGAACTGGCATCCTTCCACGAGGGGTTGTTAGAAACCCTGAGAGCTGGACAGCTCCTGAGAGGATGTTCTATCAACAGCTCCTGAGAGGATGTTCTATCCTCAGGCCGAACTGGCCTCCTTCCACGAGGGGTTGTTAGAAACCTTGAGAGCTGGACAGCTCCTGAGAGGATGTTCTATCCTCAGGCCAAACTAAAAGCACAGGAACGCAACATAAGATTTTTCATTGATGTTGACAAAACGGGGGACAGGATACAAATTCAATGGTAAAAAACCCTAAAGTTGGCCGAATTCCATGGCCTAGGAACATCCTTTCCGTTTATTCCTTTGAGATAATAACCTCCAGGTCCCACAACTGCTCTGACTATATAAGGTCCCTCTCAATTCGGCCCCAATTTCCCTTCCCCCAGTATTTTCGTATTTCCCATAACCTTTTTTAAGACCATGTCTCCGAGGGTGAACTCCCTGGGCCTGACTTTCTTGTTGTATTCTCTGCTCATATTCCTCAGAAGTGCTTCCTCTCTGCGCTCTTCTACCAAATCTAGGTCTTTGGCAAGCAGTTCCCCATTCCGCTCGGGATCAAAGTCGTCTGACCTCATAGTTGAGAGACCTATTTCCATAGATATCACGGCCTCGGTGCCATAAGCCATCGAGTAAGGAGTCTCCCCAGTAGAGCGTCGAGGGGTAGTACGATAGGCCCATAAGACATGGGGTAGCTCGTCTGCCCACCTTCCCTTTGCCTTTTCCAGCCTCTTTTCCAGTCCGAACAAGATAGTTTTGTTTGAGGCTTCCGCTTGTCCATTGCACTGCAGGTACACCGGGGTAGAGTTGTAGAATTCTATTTTGAGATCGGCACAAAACTGACGAAACAGCCTCCCGTCGAATTGAGTGCCGTTGTCTGAAATAAGTGCGCGGGGGGATCCCAAATCATGTAACAATGTTCTTCCATACAAACCTTTTCATATCGGCCTCTCGTATACTAGCGAGTGGCTCGACTTCAATCCACTTAGTGAAGTAGTCCGTTGCCGCCACCATGAATTTCCTATTTTCCACTGCTCTGGGGAATGGTTCGACGATATCCAAACCCCATTGTGCGAACGGCCAAGGGCTTGTAAGTGGATTTAGCTTTCCCCGAGGGCTGATGGATGAGAGGAGAAAAGAGTTGGCACTTCTCACATTTTCTTACGTATTGTTGGGCATCCTTCTGCATATATGGCCACCAATACCCCCGAGTGATAGCCTGATGCGCAAGAGATCGTCCTCCCATGTGGCTTCCACAAATACCATCGTGAATTTGGTAAAGGAGATCCTCTACCAAATCGGGGTGTACGCACAAGAGGTACGGCCCCGTGTAGGAACGGCGATATAGCTTCTCGGTTTGGCTCAACCAAAATCTGGCAGCTTTTAGTTTGACTTTATGCGCCTCCTTCCTTTATGGGGGTAAGGTACCATTCCTAAGGAATGAGGTAATGGGGTCCATCCACGAGGGAGTTTGTTCGGTCGGTAGGATTTCTTGTGAGCACTGAGCGGCATCTATGCTTGATTTCGAAAGAAGTTTCACCACTACGACCCTTTCTGCTGTTGTCGAGACCGCCGAACCAAGTCTGGCCAGCGAATCTGCGTGACTGTTGATTGCTCGGCTCACTCGCTCAACTTTGCATGTCGAAAACCGGCTCATCGCTATCTTGGCTTTTTCGAGATACTTTGTCATGCGGTCATCCCTGGCCTCATACTTCCCCGTCAACTGGTTAACTACCAGCTGGGAGTCGCTAAAGACCACTAGTTCGGCTATACCGAGCTTGGTCACAGCTTCAATGCCCGCCAACAGTGCTCCGTATTCTGCCTCGTTGTTTGATGCGTGGAATTCTAACCGCAAGGCTTGTTCCAGGACAGTGCCGTCAAGAGACGTGAGGACCGTTCCTACCCCTGCGCCTTTGTTGTTTGATGCCCCATCTACATGGAGCTTCCAAACCCCTTGTGAACTCTGCAAAATAGCTAGTTCGTCCACCCCTCCCTCTTCCATTTCCGGGGTGGTCCAAGAGAATTCGGCAACAAAGTCAGCCAATACCTGGGCCTTGATGGCTGTCCTCGGTCTAAAGCTGATATCGTGCTCCCCCAATTCGACGGCCCATTTGGTCATCCTTCCTGTCAAGTTTGCTTTTGCGAATACAGCTTTTAAAGGATACTTCGTAATTACGATGATGGCATGCGCCTGGAAGTAGTGCTGCAACTTGCGTGATGCTATAACCAATGCATACGCTAACTTTTCCAACAGCAAGTACCTTGTTTCGGCTTCGGTGAGAGTATGGCCAACGTAATAAACCGGCCTCTACTGCATCTCTTCCTCTCTAACAAGAACAGCGCTCACGGCGTGCGACGAGACTGCCAGGTAGAGGAACAGCCTCTCCCCATTCTTCAGTGTTGAGAGCAAAGGCAGAGACAACAGATATGCTTTTAATCCCTGGAGGGCTTGTTCGCAATCCTCGTTCCAATGGAACCGCTCCCCCTTCTTCATGGTAAGAAAAAACGCACGGCACTTATCTGGGAATTGACTTATAAACCTGTTCAAGGCCGTCGTCATCCCCGTCAGCCTTTGTACGTCTTTCACTGTACACGGTGTTCTTACAGCCAAGATGGCTTTGATTTGATCTAGGCTGGCTTCAATTCCCCAGTTAGTAACCAGAAAGCCAAGAAATTTCCCTAAGCCGACGCCAAACGCGCACTTAGCCGCGTTAAGGCGGAGGCGATGGGCTTTGAGAATATCAAACACATTTTGGAGATTGGCCAGATGATCCTCTTCTCTCCTCGATTTCACCACCATATCGTCGACATAGGCTTCCATAGTCTTTCCAAGTACTTCGGCAAACATTTTGGTTACCATTCTTTGGAAGGTTGCCCCGACGTTTTTTAGCCCGAACGGCATCACTTTGTAACAATAGGTCCCGCGTGGGATTATGACGAACGTCTTTTCTTGGTCCCGATCCATCATTGCGATTTGATGGTATCCCTTGTATGCGTCCAGGAAACTCATGCGTTGGTGCCCCGCCGTGGCATCTATGAGCTGATCAATCTTGGGGAGGGGAAAACTATCCTTCGGGCATGCTTTATTGAAGTTGGTGAAATCCACGCATACTCTCCATCTTCCATCCTTCTTCTTGACGACCACTGTATTGGATAGCCATTCCGGGTACTGAACCTCTCTTATTGCCACAGCCTCCAATAGCTTTCCCACCTCCTCCGCTATAGCCTCGGCGTGGTGAGGTGCCGAACGGCGCCCCTTCTGCCTGATAGGTTTCGAAACTGAGCTGGCGTTCAAGGAATGGCAAATGTAGGCCGGATCTATTCCTGGCATTTCGTAGAGTGTCCATGCGAATGCCTCGACGTTACACTTCAACAATTGAAGTAATTCTTGCCTTGGTTGTTCGGCCAGGGTGGAACTGAGCAGGAAGAATTTTCCATGATCGTTCGGATTGATCAAGACCGATTCGAGCTCCTCAACGGCTTTGTCCTTGGCTTCTGCTCCAACATCTTCCAAGACGGCCCCAACAGGAACTTCGATTGTTTTGACTTCCACTGTCTAGACTTCCGCCTTCAAGGCCGCCACAAAGCAGGCTTTGGAGGCGGCCTAGTCTCCGTGAACCACTTCCACTCCGTTCTTAGTGGAAAACTTCAGCATTTGATGATATGTAGAGGGAATCGCGCTAAGCTCATGCAACCACGTCGGCCCCATGATAGTGTTATAGGCAGAGGGAACATCTACTACGAGGAAATCGGTCAAGAACTCCACCGTTCCTACCCTGACTGGGATTATGGCTCTTCCCATAGGCCATATTGGCTGAGAATCGAATCCCACGAGTGGGATCCGTGATGGGATCAAGTCTTGGGCGCGCAGACCGAGCTTTGTGTAGAGAGCATAATACATTACCTCGATCGAGCTTTCCCGGTCGATTAACACCCGCTTAGCGTCAAACCCGGTGATATTGAGGGACACGACCAATCCATCATTGTGGGGATGTTGTACCCTCTCGGCGACTTCTTCTATGAACGTGATGCCGTCACTACCCTCCACCCTTGCCCTCTTCCCTGCGATTGTCTGTACTCTCAGTACTTCGGCTATATGGCCGAGCTTGCACATTTGCCCCCGCATGGAGATTGTTTGTTTATGCTCTGCAACTCCGTGGATTACGTAGATGGTCCCATAACTGGCAGGTCTATCGGATTGCTCTTCCCGCTTCATGGGTGTGGGTGCTCACTGATCCGTTCTCCCCTCTATGAAGTCCTTCAGATGTCCTTGCTCGACTAAGTCTTCCAAGTGCTTTTTGAAGGCTAGACAGTCCTCCGTCTTGTGACTTTTTTCCCTGTGGTAAGAACATCTCCACCGTACCCCTTTTTCTTCTGCCGCCCGTATGACGTAGTCGGGAAGTTTGGGTGGCCACACAAAATAGGGCCTATCGCTGATTTGGGGTAGAATCTTATGAATCAACTCCTTGAATACAGTGTTGACTTCCCTTCTTCCATAATTAGTCCCTAACCGAATGTGAGGTCCCATCTGCTCTCCCCTTGGCCTCTTGCTCAACTACGGCGGACTTCCCCTCATTTGCCCCAGACTGACTTTCCTGGGTCCATCCGGACTCGGCCTTCGCTCCTTTGGTTTTACTTCCACCTCGGCCTTCCCCACGTCCTCCTCCACTCTTATATATTGTTCCACACGGCTCATCAATGCCGAGATGTCTTGGGGAGGTTTCTTCGTGAAAGAGGCCCTCAACTTCCCTCCAGGCTGAAGTCATGTTTAAATGACGCCACGGCCAGTTCCTCATTACAGTTTTCAATGTCATCATATACCTCTCAATACTTTCTCGTGTAATCCCTTAAGGATCCCTTTTTCCTCCTTCGGAGCGCCATTAGGGAGTCAATTTCCTTTGGGATTTTTGTGTTTGTGACGAAACGCGCCACAAATCCTTTCAAGAGGTCCTTCCAACTCACAATCGATCGTGGCAGTAATCGGTCGAACCATCTCAATCCGGCCTCGCCCAGACTAGACGGAAAGACCTTACACATGAGCGCGTCGTTGCTACTCCACAACGTCATCATTTGCCTATAATGACTGATGTGCGTATTTGGATTGGAACGCCCATCGTATGACTTGAATCTGGGAACGGAGAAACTTCTCGATGGGTCCGCCTAATCTATATGCTCGGCGAACGGCGTGGTAATCGCCTCACCCCACGTGCCATTTGTGTCTACCGTCGCGTCATGTGGTGACTTCGAGTCTCTCGCCCTTCGTTGTTCATCTTTCTGGGGTGGTTTCTTTTGCCGGGATCTCTTGGGAGCGTGGCTACTTTCCTCCGTACTTGATCCTCCCTTTTGCCTTTGCTTAGTGAACTCTTTGAGTATCTTTCCTAACTCTATATCGATTCCATGCGCTCCCATCCCTTCCCTGGTTCCCGACTGCTCACGTTCTCCAGTATGCGAACTCCCTACTTTGACTTGTGAGTTTTGCTCTCGATGCTTCAACTCTTGGTTCTTCAGAGAGGCACGAAACCTCATTATTTCCTATCCCATCGCGTGGAGTGCTGATTCCTTGGAAAACTCTGGCTCCAAAGCTCTGGCTACCCCATCATCCTCTCTCCTTTGAACCCTTTGTCTTCTTTCCGCGTTAGGCAAGGCGTATTCATCAAGGACAGTGGGTATCTTTGAAGGAATTGCCACCAGAAGTTTAACAATCTGTTGTTAACTAGATTTTTCATAGACGACGCCAAATGTACGGAGAAGTCCCGTAAATTGAATTTATTTAAGAGTAAGATCCAGCCCGATCGATCCTGCCAATAAATCAACCTCTGCAAAGACAAACGCACATGAGCTAGCCGGCAGCATGTTGTCGGGCACCCCTCCGACGATCAAATTAGAGACTTAATCAGAAATCAAAACCAAACTGTAATGTCACTCTTCCCCCAAAAAACGTACCTTCCTGTGTTCGTTCCCTTCCTTTTTATAGTGAGAATACCCTCTCTCTCTCCAAAGCTCTTGATTTAGTTCTGAGATATATCTGCATCTAACCGACACCTTCCTACTACTCTGTCATCACCTGACACCGCCACTGAACTTGCGGCGGTGTCAGGTCGCTCACTGTCACATCACCTTAATTCCTTTGTCCCGATCGTCACTTAGGCCGATTTTCCTTGGCACGTGGGGAACGTATGTCAATCGTATTTAATGATTGTCATGTCAGACCACGTCGCATTTAATGTTGTACTTCCCTCCATCATACCACATTTAATACGTATTGGTAATTGAACCGTGGCCGTTCTGGCTTGGGCCGTTCCAGCTTCTCATCAGGGCCGAACTTCTCTCTAATCAACAGGGATGCTCGGGTCAATGATTCGGGTCTCGGCCCCGGATCATGGTGTGACCCATCCTACTCAAATGCCTTTGTTCCACATCCCCTTCAAGATTCATAAGAGTATAAAATAAAATTAACTAAAGTCTATTCTAATATTTTATATTTACATAATATGTATTTTTATTTACAAAACGGAATATGTATTTGATACGAATATACAATATTTATTCATATTTTAACTTATATATTACAACTAAGTAAAATTAATGTTTCATAGAATATATAAAATATATAAAAACTCCCATAAGCGCTCCCAACCTTGAGCTCTTCAGTATGTCCTTGCTCCCCGCCCCCGATCCCACTCCCGCTCCTGCCCCCCATCCCACTTCGTGCAACTACGGGCACAAGAACTGTGCATCAAGAAATTGTCTACCTCCACAGGCGTATTCTTCTAAGACACTGAAACCATGACAACACTTCATTCAATTGCAGAGCCAGCAACTTCACCGGTAATTTGTACTATAATTTACAAACCACTCCTATCAATCTAATAGGCACTTCCCTCATTGGACTATCAAAGATACAGATGAGAGTTTCCAATGAAAGTATTCGCCCTTCTAGTGTTAGATAAATTCACAAAACAGGCTCCATGTGCAACCTATCCTCCATTTGGATCAAGTTATCCTCCATTTAGATAAATTCCAATGAAGCAAGTTGTTACAGTTCATATATATATAAATGGGGGTATTAATCAATGGGGGTATCCAATGAAGCAAGTTACTAATCAATGGGGGTATCCCCTTACACTTATCCAAACAGAGAGCCTTTTACAAGCTCTACTCGACAGGAAGCACAGACTCTTATCAAACTTGACTTTACTCTCTGCATTCCTTGTAAGGATAAAGGCCACAGACAAAGTGTTCACGCTTCTCCAAACTCTCATCTCATGAAACAGTGCCACAACCCCTATTAACTTCTTTCTAACTGCACCCCCAACATTGCAACAGACATTGTTATTATCCCATCTAAACTTGAAGCATTGTTCCAGCTAAGAGACTGATAAGCAAAAAGAATCACTGAATTCCTGGAACCATTCATCATTTCCCATAACCCTGTGAAGATGCCCAAAAATGATCAAAATTCTGGCAGATTGGTTACATCAAACACCTCCCCCACCCCCCCCGCCCCCCACCCCC
>JAOTRH010000016.1:11768883-11808563 GCA_034768845.1 Heliamphora exappendiculata | reverse complement strand
CGTTCGTGGCACACATTATACGCGTGTAATATTTAATTTATTATAAAAACTATTAAATCAAAAAAAAATTAAATGTAATATTTAAAAGTAAGATTTGGAAGAAACGAAAAGTTTGGAGAAAAACTTGAAGCAGTTATGGAATTTTTTTAACTTTAATGTCCTTATAGTTATTGGATTAACAGTTATAACAACAAAGAATAACAGTGGAAAGTAGGTTTTTTTTTTAGAGCAATTTTGAAATTACACAAGTATAAGTCGGCTTCAATTTAGTGTTCACACCAAGGTTAGACACACACACACGCACACACACACACACACAAGATTAGACATTTTTCATATGTGAAAGAAGGAAAGAGGGAAAAAGAAAAAGGTAAGAAAAAATAAACGAAACAAATAGACCTATTAACCAAGATGATAGAAATAGGAAGATAAGGCATGAAATAAACAAAGCATTAGATCAAGCAAGAAAAAAAGTTAAAGCATTACTTGGATGGCCTCCTCAGATGGATGAGGAACAGCCAGGGGTTGAACCATAAGAGCCAACTGCATTCCAGATGTTGTCAAAAGATCCACGGTGCATGGGATCTGTTGAAAAGACAAAAAAAATAACAATTTAAAATCAGAAGCTAGGCTCTCCTAAAACAGGCAACCAATAGTTCAGCACCAACCACACACCCACACACAAGAGAAGAAAAAGAAAAGAGATTGTACATAATGAACAAATAGCAAGTACGCCAATTTTCAGATATTTGAATACAACCTGATTGATAGTACACCTCATGTAACGTGGACTGCAATTGCCAGTGTCCTTGACAATATAATCACTTGTGGCAGGCTTCCAAAGAAAAGAGCAAAAAGAAAAATCATCAAAAAGAATATATCCTAAAAGAACAAACTGTGAAGAAAGCATTACTGTAAAATTGTCAGAATTTATCACATCGTGATGTGCATTAAAGTGCATATTATATCAAGTAATACAGCAGTTTATATATACCATATCATGCATCAGTGTGCATCACATGGTTCCATGAGTTTGCGTGAGTAAAGAAACAAATTTGTAAGCAAAAAAAGGAGGGGAAGAAGAAGAAGGAGAAGAAAATGATGACTTAAACAGAAACAACTGCAAAGTCAGAACTAAATGTAGCAGATATTGAATTAAAATAAATTAATTCATTTAATTCCTTCTTTTTCAGGTTAATGATCAGTTAAATACCGGAGGGAGGTTGGCCTGATTGCCCTGACGAGTTTCATGCAGAATCACTGAGGAACTCGGTATAGGGCGTGGGATTTGGTTGGGATCAATCTTCGATGGGCCTGCCATAGATGCACCCATATGACCCATAGCAGGTGATATAGTCGCCATAGATTGATCTGGAGGTTGTGGTGACATCCCGAACATTCTAGGTGGTTGCGCAGAACCAGGAATAGGTGGAGGTGGAGCAACCTTAATAAATCACTAAATTCAGATTCCAAATCCAAGATAAAAGTGAACAGAAAAAACTATAAGACAGCATTTAATATCTACATAAACAGGTACTATCTACATAACTGGTACTAACAAAAAGAAAAAAAATGTTAATCAGACCAACATCAAAAAGCTAAAGCAATCACATCTCAACAAGGGAAGCATATGGCACCATAAATGGCCTGTAGTATCATCTTTGTCTCGAGAACAGGTAAAAAGGTTTTCTGAAAACATAAGACAAGATTTATGACAAATAGCATCATCTACATTTTGTGTACATTAAAAGGAAATTTTATTTGAATAGTTTCAAGACAACAATAAAACAGAAAACAAACATTACATCCTTCATTAATTCACTTAAAAAGGAAAAAGACAAACAGCAGGGGAGGAAAAAAGTGGAAAAGAAAATGTTGATTCCAGCTCATAACGATTGCTCGGTGAACAACAGACACATTATCATGACTAAACCACACTAAGATCCTCCGTACAACCGGAACAGTATATATCAAATGAGAAATTCAGAAAGGGGAAAAAAGTTAAGGCTTTTGAAAGCTTACCTGTGGCGGTTGCATCCGCCATGCCTGTGGACCATATGGAGAACCAGAAGGGGGAGATGCACCTTGTGGTGGTGCTGCAAATGGCAAGGAACCTGAAAGGGGTGGCACACCTTGTGGAGGTACTGGTGCAGCTGTTGGCATAGGACCTGACAGCTCACCAGTAGGTGGACTTCCAAGGAGAGAACGCGAGGTCGGGGCAGGGGGAGGTGCCCTAGCCAAAAACGGTGGAGGTGGCGTAGGTCCAACTTGCCGTGGTGGTGGTGAACTCCCAGCTGAAGGAAAACGGGGTCCAGCTTGAAATGCACCTGATCCAAATGTGGGAGCTCCATTACTAACAGGGCCGGAAGCGCTTGAAGGTGGTAAGACTGAGCCCGATGTCAAAGGCGAAGATCCAAAAGGACTAGGACTAGGATGCGAACCTGGAGGTGCCACTTGTCCCGAAGATGGGAAAGCACCGGGACGCATACCAAAACTGTTCACGGCATAGGGCAAAGACCCAGGAGGTTGAGGCCTCGACCCAAAAGGCGGAGGAGGTAGAGTACCAGTAGGAGGATCGTGAGGTCTATTAGAAGCTAATTGTGGGGGCAATGTGGCTAGTGAGGGACCACCAGGTGGGGCTGAAGACCTTGGAAGGACACCTGGCGGGGGAGGGCCAGGACGGGTCATTGGCGTTGCCCCGGGCAATGGGGATGAAAGTGGAGCTGATGAATGGAAAGGTGGAGGTCGCTGTCCAAAAGGGGGAGGAGGCCTAGGGTTACCAGAATTGGCCACTGATGCTGGTGGTGCAGTGGGTCGATTGATTTGTAGGTTTTGCATACTATCAGCAAGAGAACTAGGGTTGTAATTAGGTGGGGCATTGCCCGGTCTAGGTCCTCCGGGAGTCGCCATGGATAACAAAAATCCAAATGAAATTGAAGTGCAGATCTCCAACGGGATCCTGTTTCTACTCAGCGACGATACCAAGAGCAACTACCGAGACAATTCAAATCTACATATCAATGAAAGAAAAACAGCAGTAAGTGAATATATATATATATACTACCGCATTTCGAGGGGGGAAACAAAAATCAACCAATTTATCAGACAACAGTCGAAATTAAATCTCATAACATGCATACATATAGATTTCTGCCTAACGATGCAGTTATCACTGCTTCAGAGAAGAAAAAACTTGATTGGAGTCACCTGCCGTTTGCGTATTCGACACAGAACTCCGTTGCAGCGGCCGAAATTCCGGTCAAAACCGCGACCTTCCGGCCAGAATCCAGCTGTTAACCGTTCAGTTTCCCATGGTCCGGCCGAATTCGATCTGCGATACGAACAAATGAACGCACTGATAGTTAGATCTGCTTTGGTTTCACACCCTAAACACCGAAAATCTAGAAATTGAGATGTAGATAGAGAAGATCAATCTAGTGAGAAAGAGATGAAATCAGAGGAGGAAAAAAGAGCAATTGAAGACCGATTCCACCTCTTTATCATAAACTTTCTTTGCATATAATTATATATATATATATATACACAGATACATAACAATGCTTGAATGAATGCGGCGCACCTTTTGGGAGGGATTGTATCGGAAGCCAACAGTGCGAATGGTGTCAGAGATCGAAGAAAGTTCACCAGACGAGAGAGAAGGCGAAGAGCGAGTTTGTGTATCTCTGTTTGTAAATGTTATGTACGAGTTTATTATGTATAAACATTAATGCAATGTAACGATTATTTATTTATATTGGCTACTTTGTTTTGTAGGTTATTTTTGTATTTTGGATAGAGTTGGATGTTAAATTATTTTTATATTTTAAATTATTTTTTTAAAAAATAAATGTGATGAGATTTTATAAATAAAATTTGATAGCAATAATTATATTGTGAAATACATAAATAAAGCTAAAAAGTCATGCAAATACCATGTGTGTGGATAAAATAAAAAATATAATAAAAGTTTTGTCGAGTAATTAAAATATAACTACTTTTTATGAATTTATTTAAAGAGGCTAAGAATTATATTAATAAAAAGATAATTACTAATTGTGAGTATTTTTAAAAATAAAAATAAAAATGAGTCTGATTTTCTTAGAAGAATATACTAAATAATTTGTTGACTTTTATAATAGTAATAGATAAATAATAAGATCTTGTTTGTTTTTTCATTTAGTCGAGATTGAATTGCATTAAGGACAAATTTGTTTAGGAGATGTAAGGAATGAATTGTATATAATATTTAATGGTGTTGATTTATCCCATATTTAGGAAAATAATTTACATTAAATTTAATATTTATTTGGGTGCTATATTCATGAATATAATTTACTTGGAAAGAGAGTGATTATATATCCTGTATGATGAAAAGTACCATACTATCCTTAAACATATGATTTATTGTCTTTTTTAATTTTTTACTTTTTTGCTCTCTTTTACTTCTCATTTATTCTTCTTTAACTGTTTTTTATTTCTTTTTTTTATCTTAATAATTTCATTATTTAGTATGAACAAATACTAATGAAAATATTCTCTCTCACTAAATTATTTTGACTTCAGTACTACATATGTTTTAAAAATTCTTTATTATTAATATGTATGTGAGAAAATATAAATTTATATACACACATATTAGGTCACAAACAAACACAGTATATAATATTTCATAGTAATATATATTCAAAGTTATATTCAAAATATTTTATATTCATTTACATATCCAAAGATAAAATTTGGTCATTTATCTCCAAGCAAAAATATAAATTTATATACACACATATTTGGTCACAAACAAACATAATATATGATATTCCACAGTAATATATATACGAAGTATTTTATATTTGTTTATATATCCAAAAGTAAAATCCGGTCATTTATTTCCACGCAATCAACCGACTTTAAAAATTTTAGTGCAATTAAATCACTTGTTTGTTTTTCCAACTATAAATCAGTACAATGCACCCTCTTGTTTGTTTCTCTAACTAAAAATTATAATGCAACCTCGTCAGTTATTTAGCTGATTAATCATTCGTATTGGACTATTGGATGAGTTATACAGTATGTATGCAATATTTGATTGCATGATTTATCAATGGTGTAAGACTATTTAAAAATAATCTCGTATATATTCATGTTTGACAACTACTTTGGAGACGGTTAAGAAAACTCCTCAATTAACTTAGGATCTGTTTGGGATAGCTTTTAAATTGAATTTTTTACAAACAGACCAGCTTTTAAGCTACTCTATTTGATTTTAAAAAAATTAACTTTTTTTCATCTCTTAATCCTATAAAAAAAAGTCAATACATATCCCAAACATCCTAATTTTTTTCAAACAAAATTACTATAATACTCTCATTTTAAAAAATCAACCCTACTCATAAGAATAAAAAAAACTCGTGCCAGTAACCCAAACACTACAATTTAAAAAATAAAATAAGAGTAATTTAGACATTTTAGTAAAAAGCAAAAAAATTACTACAAATTTTTTTCCAAACAATCTAACTTTTTTTTATTCTTTTTTTCTTGAAATAACTAAGCAAAACATTTTAGACATCATTTAATACCGCATACGAGGGATTATTTCAATCTCATTAGAGGGATGGATTAGTTAGTCGAGTAATTATTTTGTACATTTTTAGACATGAAAAAATTTTAATTTACTAAAATTATGTCAAATTAAACAACGTACAATATATTTATCCTTAAATTATCATACTTTTAATCAAACATTATTTACTACAAAAATTAGTACACTAATAATCTAATTTACAATATTCTACGCACTAATAACCTAAATACACTAATTAATCTATGAAAATAGTACTTCAACCAAATGAATCCATGCAAGGTAATAAATGGGGATAAATAATACTACAAGAATTGTGATATTAAGGGGATTAAAAATTTTGAACTATTAATCAATTCATGCAATGGTTAAAAATAATTATATCTCATATTTTAATTATAACTAAAACAATTCAACATGCCCGTATAATTAATATAATTCAATTTTATCCCATAATTAATACAATCCAACTTCACTGTATAACTAATACTTTATAATCTCACCATATAAATGGTGTAATTTAATCCCCACTGTATAATTAATATAATCTAATCTCACCACATAATTAATACAATCAAATTCCATTATTTATTTAATTCAAATCGAAAAGCAAACGAGACATATGACTATTGTGGAATTAAAATATATTAATTACACAATGTGATAAAAATGATAGAATAAATTGTTAGATTATTAATGATATTATAATGTTTAATACGAAAAATTAACTATAAATTGTATATGAAAAAATTATACAACCTAAAATTATTTAGGACAAATTCCACTTTACCCTCCTCCGGTTTAGTATTTGTACAAATAGCTGCCCTCATGTTATAAAATAAAAACATAAGCTCCTAAGATTTTTGAATTTAAGTGCGAGGTTAGTAATTTCGCCCAAAGAAACTACGACTATACCTCGTGCATAATACTGTTTGAATTTGTCAACTAATATGCCTCTAAAGCTCATCAAAGGATAATAATGCCTATCCAAATCTATTTAAATAGTATAACCAATTAGGAGGAGGTCGTATTTTAGAATGGGTATTTATCCATTGGGTCTCGTATAGCCCGGTTGTGATAACTATGACTGGGTCTATAGGTATCGTCCGAGTTTTGGTATTTAATTGAATCGATAATTGAATTGGATTGGCAAAATCTTAGTTAAATGACGTGGACTAATTTAAAGTTGGGAGTTGGATATAATTGGAATGGGAAAAATCTTGAGATGGTTGAAATGTGAGTTGAGAATACCTTGAAATGGTTTGAAAATTAGAGTTGTAACTGTGACGCCTTGAAACCTAGAGATATCTAGAGCGACAAATAACTAATAATAGTGCTGAAAAGTAATAATCGATTAAATACCCGTCAAGCAGAAAAGTAAAAGTATCATAATGTTAAGATTATAAACAAAAAAACAAAAAACAAAGTGTGCTTAACAGAAAATATTAAGAAAATTAACGCTAAGTTCGGTTGTCCAAAAGTCAAATGCAGCAAACTGGTAGAAATTCGGCTCACAGAAGCCACGGTTCCACCTCTTCCAGTGCAAGGTGATCGATGAGAACTTCTGGATGCTCAAAACCTGGCATGGAATGTCGTGAGCTAAAACCCATAAGGAACAACATAGATATCCAAAAAAAAATTCAAATACAGGTCAAAACATGGCAGACAGGATAACAAGATAATTACGACAGTGAACATAATGAGAATGATGTAATCAATTTAAGCTTTCTATTCCAGTAAAAAACTTAAATTATTCTAGATTCTCCCAAACTAGGGTGAACCATCTTAAACCCCATGATCTCAACCACGCTGACTAAGTCTGTCAACCGACGAAGAGCATTCATTCAGCTGTGCGATGACTTCATAACGGACTAACTGTCCAGCCGGGTTACCATTGACGGTAAGGTGTCAGCGACGGTTTGGCCATTGGATCTCAGGTCAAGGTCCAGCGCGGGATGGCGTATCCTAGCTTCTATTATTACGCCATTCGAACCATCTTTGCCAATAATACAATTTATCAACAACAACGTGCATTTAGTATTTGGGGTAAAAACCTCCCAAAATAACCAAGGCAGAAAGCCGATATCAACCATAATTTTTTTTCCAAGTATCAAATCTTTCAACCAACATGGTACTAACCTTAATGTTCAATTTTTTCATACTTTCTTTATATATATATAAATGGTGAACCCCATAATCCTCAACCTAAAGATGACATGAAATGATGTTTTCTACCGACACTTATAATTCACAAATATATTTAGTCATGGCACAAGTTAAATGACATGTGAATAATGTGCATGGCCTTTGTAATTTAAAAACACGCATAACTTTTACTTTATCATACAAAATTGTGAGGTGGTTACATATATGTATACTTTTAAGTTAACTAGCATACAAGTGTATAACTTAAATTAACCTGTAAAATACTTAAATAACTTCACAATCAATTAGATTAACTCAAACATTACATAAAACTAGAGATATAATCAAAAACACAATTAAACACTTAGGCTATTTTGTTCTGCCCAAAAGACTATAGATTCTAGCTACTGTTCAGAAGTTTTAAAAAATACCAAATGTTGGAAATAAATTCTGAAAATTGGTGAGTATCCTAGTTGGGGTGGTCAAAACATTTTTCATGTTTTACATTTTTCTGGATTTGGCCTCTAAGACCTAGATTTTTGAAAAACAAAATTTTTTGACTGTGCAGAGTGTGAATTCCATAACATTGATGAGTTTCTCGGTGATTTTAAAAATTAGAAAGGATGGCTTAAATTCAAAAATAAACTTTTGAATTTTTTACAGTGATGTATCTATGAGTTTAAAAGCTCTAAGACTTGACTTTGCATTAAAATTAATTTTTCTAATTTTTAATTAATATTCTACCAAACAGTGTCCAGATTTGACACGCTTTGAGAGAATTGGTGTCATTTTCTCTACTCACATGCAAATGAATTGATTCCACGGATTAGATGTACCACCAAATTACAGAGTCCAGTTGTCATCATCACCTCCCATCGTCTGTTTATCAAGGAACTGGAATTCCACATCTTTTTCTCCTTCAACTGGTTGGTCTGCTAGAAATTCTGTTACTGCTCTATCTTTGATTGACTTCAAGGTGACATACTTGATATCAAACTCTGACAGTAACAACAGCCAGCGGGCCAGCCTTCCTGTCAATGCCGGCTTCTCAAACAAGTATTTTAACGGGTCCATCCGAAAAATTATATTCACCGTGAAAGATAGCACGTAATGCCTCAATTTTTGGGAGGTTCAAACCAAAGCTCAACATGTATTTTCCAGTGGCGTACATCGTATCTCGGACCCCGTGATCTTCTTACTCAAGTAGTAGCCGCCTTTTTTATTTCAGTTTCTCCTTTATGTGCCAGCATGCATCCCATAGCCAAGTCAGTCACTGACAAATAGAGAATCAGTGATTTTTCAGGTTCGGGAGGAGCCAAAACAGGTGAGTTTTGCAAGTATTGATGCACAGCTTGAAAAGCATCTTGGCATTTTTGATCTCATTCAAACTTGGTCCCTTTCTTCAGATGGCGGAACAACGGCTCACATATGGTTGCCAGTTTTTCTATGAATCGGCTGATGAACTGTATCTTGCCCAGAAAGTCCCTTACTTCTCATTCAATCTTTGGAGGAGGCATTTTCATGATTGCTTTGATCTTAGATGGGTCGAATTTAATACCTCATTAAGTAATTATGAATCTGAGCATCTTCCCAGCGGTGATTCCGAAGGCATGCTTTTGTGGGTTGAGTTGCATCTTGTATTTTTGAATTCTCTTAAAGAACTTTCGCAACGCTATGATGTGGCCTTCACGATCCTTGGACTTGACTATCATATCATCCACATACACCTCAACCTCCTTATGTATCATGTCATGCAGCAAAGTAGTGACAACCTTTTGACAGGTTGTCCTTGCATTATTTAAAGCAAATGGCATCACGCGATAACAATAGATGCCCCAGGGTGTAGTGAGTGTTGTCTTTTTTCTGTCTTCAGGGTCCCTTAAGATATGATTGTACTCGGAGAAACCTTCCATAAATGACAACAGAGCATGCCATGCTGTACTGTCTATCAAAACATCAATATTCGGCAACGATAAAACATCATTTGGGCTGGCTTTAGTGAGATCTCGAAAATCCACACGGTCTCAAATGCGTGCGTCTTTCTTTATAATCGGAACAATGTTGGCCACCCATTTCAGATACTCGGTTACCATAAGGAATCTAGTATTGATCTGCTTGATGACTTCTTCTTTGATTTTTAGAGCCCATTCTGGCAGTATCTCTGTCAACTTCTGTTTGATCGTTTTAGCATCAGGATACAAAAGAATATGGTGTTGAATAATATCGGGATCAACGCCAAGTATATCCTTGTAAGACCATGCAAAAATATTTTTAAATTCTTTTAATAAAACTATTAATTACTCACATTCAATTGAAGATAACAATGACCCAATTTGTAGAATGTGTGGATTAGTTTCATTATCTAGATTTATTGACAAAGTTTCTTAAATTATAGGTTGAGTGCGCATTTTTTTTCTCTTTTTATTAAATTTTTTTCTTTTCAGGAACATTCCCGTCAAATTCAAAATCATTAGAAAGCGTATGAAATAAATCAAAAATAAAAAAACAACGTAACCAGAAATCTTGTTCATTTCATTAAAAAGAGAAGGGATTACAAGCTCGAAAGCAACAGCAAGGGAAGATACACAGACAGATGTGCTCTCCAACACAGACTTACATGATTCAAACTTGTGACATGCATTTTGCAAATTACATGACTTTAATGACCAATTTTTAACATCTTTTGTAGCCACATCCACGTTGTCCTCGGTGTAATCAGCCACAGTGTTGTAGCCCAACATCAAACATTTTTGATCAGTTATACACATCTGAGCCACCTTATTGCTGAATAAAACTCCCATGCCAATGCCGTCTAATTTATGCTTCCAAGCCTCTTTTTGAACCTCCTCTTTTTTCTTTGCTACCTATTCTTCCTCTATGTCCGACAACTTGTGGTTGAAGAAAATTTACAACCCTGGCAACCGTTGATTAGTTTTCTCATCGAACCTTGGCTCTGAGAAACCACAGTACCGAAAATCTTCACTTTCCTTGACAAAGTAACCGTTCAGCGTTCCCGAATACTTGACCTTTTTTCCTTTCTATCCTGTGTTTAACCCCTCCAAATCCTCGTCCGTCGACTTATACCCGAGGCCAAAACATTGCGAGGTTGGCAACACTTGAATGGGCTCTAGAATTTCTTGTTGCTTGCGACCCAGCCCCATTTCCAAAAAATAAGACATACGTCTTATCATTGTAACTGCATAGGGATTAATGTAGCTCTCTTTCTCCTTTAATAGCATCTGAACAGCCTGGGCCTCATTGAACTGGAACCCACTAAGTGATACATCCCCTTCTTTATGCTCGACTTTTAAGATGATCGAGCCTTCTTTTCTTGGGGGTTGAATACTATGTTCTCCATGGATGGTTAGTAGTGCTCCATTCATATTCAATTGCAGCTTTTGGTGAAGAGTATAGGGAATAGCTTGCACCATGGGGTCGTGGAGCCAAGGTCCCCCCAACAATAGATTGAAAAATTTCAGGACATCCAGCATATAGAACTCCACTGAGGTTTCCAAAGGCTCGACCGACACAGCGAATGATACGAGCCTAAGTACATCCCTCGTTGTATTACCATAAACCCAAACTCCTTGATTACTGGGTGTGAAATGATCCGGCTTCATTCCGAGACATACGACAGTTCTGAGTGGGCAAGCATTCAATGCTAAACCATTATCGATAAACGTTACTGGAACCCATTTCTCCAAACACTTGATTGTGATGTGCAATGGGTTATTGTGATTTCTCCTTTCTATTGGTAAATTTTTATTAGAAAAAGAAATCACCTTAGGCTCCATTGCTGGCAGTATCAATCCAATCAACTATTTGGGAGTTGCGTCTATCGATACATTGGCCTTATTCAGAACCTTCAACATAGCTTATCGGTGTCACTGTGAAGCTATCAGTAAATCCCAAATGCTGATGCCGATGCTGATGCTAGCTTCAGTCTTTTTTAACTTCTTTAGTATAGCATCATCTTTTTTTTCTTGCTCTTTCTCCTTTCTTTTTCCACTTGCTTACCCTTTTTCTAACTGAGCCGATTTGAAATGCTGCATACTCCTAGTAACATGTTCTACCCCATTCTCAGGATCCTATAATAATGGCATTGCATTCTCTGATTGTTTAACCTCAACGAAGTGCGAAGAGCTTTCTAATTCCCACAGATCGTCCAGATTGATGCACTATGATCTTCCCTTTCTTTCTTCTTCGTCTTCTGTTAGCCATGTGTTATCGATATCATCTAGCCCCCAAATATCTTTCCCGATGTAATCTACTTGCAGTTCTCGGACGGACCAGAAGTTGGTCCATTCTTCTTCATTTAACTTTAATACAATTCGAACCAGCAATTAAGATTGCATCTCATCAACAAAAATCTCTTCCCTAAAGAGCTGGAAAGAGTGATCCCATCTAGAACATACCCAAAATCATGCGGTCTCACCAGACTGTCCAAGGGCCAATCATCATCATCATTATGTTCTTCCTGGCTGTTGACTTGAACCACCATTTGGTATCCTTCCCGAGTATCGCCACTCCACTCTTCTATCATGTCCCAACCATTTCTAACCATAGTCAGCAAACAAGATGACTGATCCTCAATATTTGAAACACATGGGCGCGATATATATTTTCGAACAAATATACTGATTGGGATCTTTTGACTGCCCCAAATACATACAATTCACCCTTACTTGTTTAGCATGATTCGGTAATGAATTAGTTGTGACATTTGGTTTCTGGGCGACATATGTCCGTGGGATAACCATGTTATCAATAAAATCTTTAATCTCATGACGGAGCCTCATGCATTTATCAGTCAAATGCCCATGACTTTGGTGATAAGCATTGTATAGGGAAGCATTATATCTCAGAGGTAAGGGATCGAGTGTAGGCATAGGGTCCAAAAGCTTAATTAGCCCCTTCTCAATAAGTCGATTCAAGGTCATGGGTAACGGTATGTTGAGGGGAGAAAAAAGTCTCCTCGACTTTTGTTGAGATTGTTGGGTATTGTTGGATTATTGGGTGGAGGATGACGGATTTAGTTGTCTGGAATGGGGATTCAGCAAACTAACTTCATTGGAATGGAAAATGAAGTTAGCGGTAGGGCTGGATTGGTTTTGGTTGTTTGTAGGGAAGGATCTCCTTGGTTTCTAGCTGGGCTCAGACTTCTCGACGTCCTCAGACTGGATTGCATCTTCTATTTGAACTCTAGGATCGAATAACTGCTCAAAAGTGGAGAGCAATTGTGTGATCAAATAGCGCTTCAGAGAGGATTACAAATTCTTTACCACAATCCTTACCTGCTCCTTTTCTGTCGGTCAATTTGTCATCTTGGCCGCCTTTCCTCTCCATCGGTTCAGAAAATCCACAAATGACTCTCGACCTTCCGGTCAGGTAGTTTCGAGTTCCCAAGTTGTTACATCTAGCTAGATGTCGTAGCTATACTGACTGACGAATACTGTGGCAATATCTTCTTATGTTCTGGTCTTAACAGCATCGAGAGAAAGGAACCATTTACGGGCTGCCCGTCAAAGAGATCGGTGGAATAGTTGAGCCTTCAATTGTCATCAATCCCCATAGGAGAGAGGGTACCAACGTACATTCTCAAATAAATTTGAGGATCACCGATTCCAACGAACTTCTCTATTTTTAGCATTTTAAACTTTTTTGACAACTTAACATCTGGGAACAAACATAATCCCCCCACATCTAACATGTATTCTTCAGTCCCTTTTGCCTTCCTACGAACTTTTTTCATTTGATCAATCTTTTTTGTCAGCGTAAACTCCCTAGATTGAGTAGTGTTTTCCTCTTCCACTGGGACCTGTCGAGGGACCCGGGGTGGGAGAACAATTTGTGGCCCATCATTACCTTAGTTGTCATCCCATAAATCTTCTCCATTGCCATTCAGGTCATCCAGTTGTTCATTCACCCCTGGCAGATAGGCCTGAATTACCCGAATCTGTGCTTAGCACCGATTCTAAACCTATGTCTGGTCTTCAACTACCCTTTGTATTTAAGTGATTACCCTCATCAGAGCTGTCAAATTCACCTCATTTTTTTTCATTTCAGATGATTCAGCTGCTTGTTCAAATATCCTGTAGAATCTGCCTGTTACTGATCTAGCCTACACTTGTACTGACTGTGATCTTTCCGACTCAATGATTTAAGTTTGAAGCAAAACCTGGATCCCAAAAGTAGAATTACCTGTATCAAACACTTTTCGATAAGGATCTTAATAACAAATAGCTGGCACTCCAAATGCTAAAGACAGCCAACTACGAGTAGATATAACCACTAAAACCTAAGAACCAAGATAAAAACTAAGCAAGGGACAAACAAAACTCCAAAAGAAAGGTTTATCCAAAGAATCTAAAGGAAGAAACGGGTAATACTCCGGCAAGAAAAATAACTTTAAGCCAAAGAAACCGGTTTAACCTAAGTTTTTAAGAAAAATAGCTCTGAGCCGAAGAGACCAGTTTAAGATTCTAACTCAAATAGGCCCCTAAGACAAGCTCTTGGGCATGAGTTCAAAGAAAGGATGCCTAAACAAAACTAGGGGTATAGAACCGATTGTCTAAGAAGAACCAAGAAGAGAGGAAAAGCTATCCTAAAGGCTTTGAACCAAAACAGGGGCACGACTCAAAGAAGAAAACCAACGGTATGAATGTTAAGCAAGGCGAAGATCAAAATTTAGGTAAGAACCCGAAGGAAAAATTAACTTAATCAAAAAAGAATAACAGAAAACCCGAGTCAAACCCGAAAAAAGGAAGCAAGCCTAATCCGAACAAACACACAAAAAACAAACCTAACAAATGCAATCAAAACATACAATTAACTAAACAAATAATCCTACTGGTTCAGCAGCATGTAAGGAAAGATTCTAAGCTACTATATCCAGAAATGGCATACTTTAGTCAATAATCAGGGTACCTTCTGAATAGAGCAAGGTATATATATCTCACATGCCTGGTGTGGTGTAAGCCATGGTCAAGCGGTACGCACGAACATTTTTACCGCACCTATGAAAGTGTGCAGCTAGTAAGACTTACCTGTCTTCCCAACATAGCGCCGAGACAGTAAACTGACCGGAGTATCGGATCTATCAAAAAGGGGTTTGAGAACAATGCAAATGCGTGCGAGAATGTAAATGAAAAATTCTTATTAAGAATCAATAATATTTTCAAGTCTAACCCTCTTATTTGATTTTGTAAACCAGTTCCCAGCGGAGTCACCAAGCGCCGGAATTTAGAATTTTTGAGTTAAAAAAATAAGAGAATTCAAGAAATGTTTAGAAAATATTTTAATACATTGAAAACTAAATTTTGAAAATCACTTTTTGTTGAGAATGGAGTTGCCACTTGATTTTTGAGAAAAATAAAAAAAAAACAAACATAGGCTACTGATCTTTAAAGTGTTAATCAGAGAAAATAAGGGTCCGGAGGCTAAGATGCGAATCGAAAAAAGCTTTAGGCACCTCGTTGGTCCAACCGTGAGATTAGCCCATACTAATTATCATTGGTTCTTTATTAGATTTCTCATATGCATGCAAATAGAGAGATTGAAGGCGAAGAGAGAATATCCAAAATCAAATAAGAAAAGAACATAACATATGCATATAGAATGCCAAATCAAAACAAATAAGAAAACAAAATCCTAAATCGTACAGCATACAATTTCTAACTGAAGGATACATAGAGTAAACTCTCATGCAATATCACCAAAATTAGTAAGATTTAAAGTAAAATAACAAAAATATACTAAAAGTTACTTAATTCAAATTATACTAAAAATAAACATGAATTTGCTAACAATATCATCAAATAACTAAGATAATTTAAATCATTCTAAACATGATTTTAAATGAATTTTAAACAAAGCATACTTAAAAATTATCATGCATATTACCAAATATACTAAAACTACATTAGCATGATTAATTTCTGCTAAAGAAAAATACAAAATTAAAATAAAAAGAATATATGAAAACTCTATATCGAGAGCTTATAGAAAACAATGAAAGATTATTAAATTAATGACAAGAATTTTATGTTTTTTTTAATCCATAAAAAATAATGTTTCAAGATTTAATCAAAACAAAAGAAAATTTACAAAAGAAGATTAAATCAAAGTTTAAAGGTTTTTTTGAAGAAAATAAAACAAAATAAAATCGAAGATTTAGAACTATAACAAAAGAAAAAAGAAGGAACCTAATTATTATTATGAATTTGACAGGTTTTATATGAAAACTAGGCAAAATAAAAGAAAAGTAAAATAAATGCTACAAAAAGAAAAACGAAATTAAAATCAAGAGATTTTGTAAATTTCCATATTAAACAAAACAAGAGAAAAGAAATGTAATTAGAAAGAATTTAAATAAAAAATTACGTGTTTAAACAAAAACTATTATATTATGGCATAACAACTATTTAATTAGAAAATATAGATGTAATATTGACGATTACAACCATATGAATGTAAGCGCATTGGTTATGACATTAACGATATCGTAAGTCACAATTGTCAAATGTTAGCATTACTTTGTTAAATTGATGAACTAGGTACAAATGTGCAATATGAACAAAACAACACCTAAGGAATCAATAAGAAGTAACTAAATTCCATTAAACAAGCTATACACATTATTCTCATGATTACAATTCTACAAATAAAATGGTAAACTAAATTAGTTATACATATGAATGAAATATGAGAATTGAAATTGAAAACAACTTCCCACTCTCCAATCCTATCAGGGATCTCAAACAGTCCGATGAAGCGTGGTGATAACTTCCCACTCTTACGAAATCTCATTAAACTCTTTCGTGGTGAGACTTTCAAGAACACGTGGTCTCCCACCTCGAACGCTATTGGTCTTCTCCTCTTATTTGCATAAATCTTCTGACGGTTTTGGGCGGTCACTAACGCTTACGGATCACAATGATCTTTTCTGTGGTTTCGTGCACAAGCTCAGGCTCTAACACGGTTGTCTTACCAGTGTCGATCCAATAAACGGGTAACCTGTAAGGTTTACCATATAATGCCTCGTAAGGCACCATTTTAATGCTCGACTGATAACTGTTGTTGTAAATGAACTCCACCAACGGAAAATGGTCCTCCCATGACCCACAAAAATCTAAAGCACACACTCGTAACATATCATCGAGTATCTGAATGGTGCGCTTCGACTGACCATCCGTCTGAGGATAAAAAGCAGTACTAAGAAGTACGCTTGCCCCCATAGCTGACTGTAAACTCTGCCAGAAACGTGACGTGAAATGGGGATTTCGATCGAAAATGATGGAAACGACACTCCGTGGAGTGTAACAATCTCACTCACATAAAGCTTGCTAAGCTTATTAACCGAATTCGTCATGCGAATAGGTCGAAAATATACCGACTTGGTCAATTTATCTACCACGACCCACACGGCATCATACCCCCTCAGCGACCTCGAAAAGCCCAAAACAAAATCCATAGTGATGTTCTCGCATTTCCACTCTGACACTGGTAACGGTTTCAACTGGTCTGTTGGTTTCTGATGCTCAGCCTTCACTTGCTAGCAAGTGAGGCAACGCGAGTCAAAAAGTGCAACGTTTTTCTTTATACCCCTCCACCAAAGCTGCCTGCATATGCCATGGTACATTTCGGTGCCACCCAGATGCACTGCTAAGCGTGAGTCATGAAACTCACGAAGCACATCTCCACGACACGTTTTTGGCACAAAGATTCTTTATGTAATTCTCAAACTCTGATAGGAGTGGATAACCCACTCCTTGGTATCCTCGCCACTCAAGACTCGCTTCCAGAACATTAAACTCTCTGCATCCGACAGTTGTGCTTCAACAACAAGGTGAACAAGGATAGGCAGAGAAACCACCGTGAACATAGTAGCACACTCACCGAACTTTCCCAAACGAAGGTCATACTCTCTGATCTACCCGAGCATAATCCACTGCCTAACAGCCATGCGAGCTAACGTGCTCAAAGGCTTCCGACTAAGGGAGTCGGCCACCACATCGGCCTTGTCCGGATGATACTGTTGATCAAAATCATAATGTCCCAAGAACTCCATCCACCTTCTTTGGCGGAAATTCAAATCCTTATGCGAAAACAAATACTTCAAACTCTTATTGTCCGAGAACACTTCGAAGCGTTATCCATACGGGTAGTGTCTCTAGGTCTTTAGAAAAGCCCAAAACAAAATCCATAGTGATGTTCTCGCATTTCCACTCTGACACTGGTAACGGTTTCAACTGGTCTGTTGGTTTCTGATGCTCAGCCTTCACTTGCTAGCAAGTGAGGCAACGCGAGTCAAAAAGTGCAACGTTTTTCTTTATACCCCTCCACCAAAGCTGCCTGCATATGCCATGGTACATTTCGGTGCCACCCAGATGCACTGCTAAGCGTGAGTCATGAAACTCACGAAGCACATCTCCACGACACGTTTTTGGCACAAAGATTCTTTATGTAATTCTCAAACTCTGATAGGAGTGGATAACCCACTCCTTGGTATCCTCGCCACTCAAGACTCGCTTCCAGAACATTAAACTCTCTGCATCCGACAGTTGTGCTTCAACAACAAGGTGAACAAGGATAGGCAGAGAAACCACCGTGAACATAGTAGCACACTCACCGAACTTTCCCAAACGAAGGTCATACTCTCTGATCTACCCGAGCATAATCCACTGCCTAACAGCCATGCGAGCTAACGTGCTCAAAGGCTTCTGACTAAGGGAGTTGGCCACCACATTGGCCTTGTCCGGATGATACTGTTGATCAAAATCATAATGTCCCAAGAACTCCATCCACCTTCTTTGGCGCAAATTCAAATCCTTATGCGAAAACAAATACTTCAAACTCTTATTGTCCGAGAAAACTTCGAAGCGTTATCCATACGGGTAGTGTCTCTAGGTCTTTAGAGCAAAAACCACTGTCGCGAGCACCAAATCATGTGTTGGGTAGTTCTTCTCGTGAACCTTCAACTGCCTTGATCCATAGGCCACCACCTTACTCAGTTGCATTAAAATACAATCCAACCCTTCGTGTGATGCATCGCAATAAATGACCTAATCGAGTCCTCACTCTGATACAATCAAGGTGGGTGCATTGGTCAACCTCGTCTTCAACGTCTGGAAGGTAAGCTCACAACTATCATTCCACACGAACTTGATTCCCTTCCATGTAAGGCGTGTCATAGGCGCTGCAAGCCTAGAGAAATCTTGTAAGACCTTGACCCCTATCTTCTAGGTTATTTATATATTTTATGTATTTTTTTCAGTATATGAATAGTATCGATACATGGTTTATGCTTTACAGTTGTAGAACAGCATGTATAAATGTGTTATACGCTTTTTGGGATTTGGTGGAGGCTTGTTTGGACCTTAGAAACCTATTTTTGCCATGAAAACGTCGAACAACACATTGCGCAGTCGTTCAGTCGACTGAGGGGCTCGGTTCAGTCGACTGAACTGAAATTTTTGGGTTCAATCGACCGAACTCAGGGATTCGATCGACTGAATGGTACCTTTTTGCTGCAATTATATATATTGTAGGGGCTGATATATTTTGATATTCTCTTTCTTCTAGGCTAAAAAACCCATTTTCTCTCCTTCTCTCTAGCTTTGAGGGCCCGGAACTTAGTTTTGTGTTCGATCCTTTGTGGACCGTTGCTATCGGAGCCCAGGGCTTCGCACCCATCTAGTCAGATTTTTGTTCTAACATCGTTTAGTTTTGAGACGTCGAGTTCTTGACCCTCCGAGGTAAGAATCTAGACCCTACTACTGTATAAGGGTGATATATGTGATTATACATGTTTTCATCAGGTAGAAAATAAATCAAATGTGATTTTCATGTGTAAATCTTAGTTTTGGGTAAAAGTAGATTTTTAGGCCTTTTCTTGGTTGTACACATGTTTAGTGTACATGGTATCCATACTTTTGAAAAGGAGGTTTAAAAACGAGGTATTTTGAAAAAAATGGTGAAAAAACGTGTTTTTGGAGGTTTGGAACGAACCTGAGGGTTGAGTCTCACCTTTTAAACGTTTCGTAAGAAATGATTTAGATCTCCATTTTGATGGATTGGATCTCTTTTATACATGTGCTGTATAAACTATTTTGTGAATTTTCGTAGTTGAGCTATGGCGTGTTTTTAAATATTTCCATAGATGTACCGTGACAGTGTGTGGTTTTGAGTTAGGCTTCTATTACTCCTTGGTGGAAGTCCAAAAACGTGCGTAGAGTGGGTTCCCTACGGTCCCTCGGGTTAATCTCCATAAACATGGTTTGGTTATGCTTCGTCCATCGGTCGTGGCAATTCGTAAAGAAGCAAGTGCGTGGTTTGGGTGCTTTCCCATCGGTCATGAAAATCCGTAAAGAAGTCGATTACCTCCGTGAATGACGTTGTTGTTGTAACAACGTATAGAACTTTCCATTACCTGCCAGGCCTTAAGTGGTTCAGGACTAGGGTAATGGGCAGAAGTCTATAATTGTTACCTTTGTCTGTACGGTAGAGTCGGTACATAGGATTTTATTTACATCATTTCTCCTTGGCTATGTGACCCGAGTGGAGCATACTATTTATTTACAGCTTTTTTTTAACTGTTGCATGATATCTGTTAGGATAATACGCACAGTTTGAAGGATGCAAAATGGGAAATTTTATGAGATAAAACCTTTTGGAGACTCGTGGTAGTCTGATGCAAACTTGTAGTTTTGGAGAAAAAACCTTTTTTGCTCCTATGATTGAGCCCGTGTGTGTGTGTGTAATTGCATATCCTGCTTTATAATTTTATTGTCTATATTTTATTGGACTTCGGCTCACAGTGTGAGATTTTGCTGTAAAATCTTTTTAAGTGAGCACAAGGGGTTGACCTAATTGCATAGGTGATGGAAAACTTGCTATAGTTTTTCCTATTTTTTTACATATACTTTTACATGTAATGCCAGTGATGACTGATTTTGTACGCCTTTGGGCGATATGCTTATTCATGTATGAGATGAATGTTTTCAGTTTATGAGAGTTGAACTGTAGGAATTTTTGTCCAAATAATGTCTATTTTTGAGTTGAGGGATTTTCAAATGCAAATCTTATTTTCTGAAACTGTCTTTTGGGTGGATTTTTGCGTGACACTGATGTTGGGGCGTGACAACTTGGTATCATAGCTCTGGGTTTGAATACCTATGGGCCTTGGAAAAGAAGGTACATCACTTTGTGAGGATGTATGTGTGCTTGATTGCATGTGTTACAGCATTTTCCTAACATAGCATGATAGCTTCTGGTGTATACGTGGGTGTGGAGGTTGGGCCTTAGGATTGATTAGTCTTGCTTTCGGGCATTTGGATTCACATACTTGGGAGCTATATTAGAGACGCGTTTCGCAGTTGAGATTTCTAGCAAAGAATCTGAGTAGGTTATTCAGAGTGATGAGTCTTTCTTGTTGGTTCTCCTCGGTATGAGAGATGTGATGACATAATAATAAGTGGCTATGTGTTAACATGCTTATCTGTCTTTTACATTGGCGATAACATGTTGTATGGATGCTTATTCTGTTATGTTGCTTTCGAATACAGTTACGTCCACGCGGGGAGGACGAGGCCGAGGTGGAGGCCGTGGTCGTGGTTCTGGCCGAAGGGATGTACCAGTCCCAGATATTGGGGATGCTAATGCACCCCAAGGACCTATTGACGGAGATCTGTTGCGTGAGATGGTCGGCTCCATCTGGCAACTGGCTGAGGCCTCTAGGGGAAATGAGACCATACCTGAACCGATGGCGACAGTCGCGATGCGTGAGTTTCGTCGTTTAGACCCTCCTACTTTTCTAAGGATCCCATCCCCATGGTAGCCACTGAGTGGCTGGTGCTGGTTACCAGGATCCTTGATACTCTACAAATAGAGGATGATGATATGTGGGTTTCATTTGCTGCCTCCCAGCTGAGAGAGAGTGCTCAAATGTGGTGGAAGTTTGCCAGGACTACAGTTGGGGGCACCTGGAAGGCATTCACATAGGTATTTCTGGAGAAATATTTTCCTACAACTTTGAGGGATCGCTACAGAGAGGATTTCCTCTTTCTGAAACTGGGGACGATGACTGTGGTGCAGTACAAGGCTGAGTTTACTAGTCTATCCAGATTTGCACAGGAGATCATGCATACTAATGGGTTCCGTGTGAAGCTGTTCGAGAGGGGTTTGAGGCTCGCAATCCGAGATAGAGTGGTAGCACTTAAGCTGCAGTTTTTTACTGAGTAGGTGGGGAGCTCGATGAAGGTGGAAGGTACTCTGAATGAGGCACGTAGAGACAGGGACAGTAGGAGTCAGCAGGACGGGAGACGTGCACAGTCCTGTGGAAGCAGGGACAAGCGTCAGCGGACATCTGGTCCGAGTTCTTATCCGGTGGGGTCTCATCAGCCATAGTCTTCTGCATCTACGCATCCCGTAGTCTCAACGGGAAGGTCATATCAGAGGGAGCTTGTTTATCATAGATGCTAGCGGCTGGGGCATCGTGCGGCAGAGTTTCAAAGTGGAGCACCTATTCAGACTTAGTCACAGTTGCAGGAACCCAGGAGAGAGCCACCAGTCTATTTTGAGTGTGGGTAGTCTGGCCACCATTCTGTGCACAGCGAGAGCACCAGCTATTCCATCAGGCCAGGGGAGACAGATGTATTCACAGCCTAGAGCTTAGATGTCCCGTTTTGTTGAGGGAGGAGCTTCAGTACAGCCGGGTCGATAGTCTACAGTTCAGGGCCACAGTAGACCGGCCAGGGCATATGTTTTTGCAGATCCTAGTTCATCTAGAGCACCGATCGGGCCCAATACTTCAGATCATGGGCTAGTGTTCTTAACGACACTGGAGCACCACACTCGTTTATATCTTCTACTTTCGCATCTGTAGTGGGGTCACAAATAGACTGGTTGGGTAGTACCTTGAGTGTAGAGACCCCAGCCAGTGGGAGTGTGACGTTGAGTTATGTCTATAGAACCTGTGTTTTGGAGGTTGTCAGTCGTTGTTTAGAGTTTGACTTTATCATTCTAGACATGACGGCGTTTGATGTCATCGTAGGGATGGATTGGCTAACCACCTATCGTGCCTTTATCGATTGCGATCGACGGACGATAACGATTTGTACATCGGTGGGAGATTGTTTTGTTTTGTGGGAGACCAGGATGAGGGTTTGATGTCTTTGCCTAGTGCTGTGCGAAACCAAGGCAACCTGGGTTTTGTTTTCTCAGCTCTCATGTTGGATGAGGTGGTTAGAGCTCGAGGAGAGGTACCCCCGGTGGTGTGCGACTATCCTGATGTATTTCCTGATGATATGTTTGAGTTGCCACCGAGTCGTGAGGTAGAGTTCTCCATTGATCTAGTCCCTGGAGCTGCTCCCATATCTATGCCGTCCTATCGTTCTGCACCCGCTGAGTTGCGTGAACTCAAGATACAACTACGAGAGTTACTTGATAGGGGCTTTATACACCCGAGTACTTCGCCGTGGGGAGCTCTTGCTCTTTTTGCGAAGAAGGAAGACGAATCTCTGCATTTATGTATCGATTATCGGAAGCAAAATCAGGTGATAGTAAAGAACAAGTATCCAATGCCGAGGATAGATGTCTTGTTTGATTAGCTGAAGGGTTCGTGCTGTTTCTCAAAGAATGACTTGAGATCAAGATATCATTAGTTGATGATCAAGGACGAGGATATAGCGAAAACCGTCTTTGGGACTCGCTATGGTCACTACGAGTTTTTGGTTATGCTTTTCGGTCTGACGACCGCCCCTGCTGCGTTCATGGGTTTGATGAATCGAATTTTCCATCCTTACCTGGACGATTTTGTAGTGGTGTTTATGGATGATATACTGATATATTCACCCATTAGAGAGGCACACGAGGATCACTTGCGGATCGTTCTACAGCATCTGAGAGAACATCGCTTGTATGTGAAGTTCGAGAAGTGCGAGTTCTTGATGTCTGAGATGAGCTTTTTGGGACACGTAGTGTCGACAAACGGGGTAGCGGTGGATTCGTCAATGACTGATGCTGTGACCGATTGATGTTGTGACCGATTGGGAGCTACCGAAGAGTGTCTTTGAGATACGTAGTTTTCAGGGTATAGCCGGCTACTATCGGCGATTTGTGAAGGACTTTGCGAGACTTGCCGCACCGATGACACGTCTGACGCGGAAGGGAGTTGTGTTTACTTGGAGTGAGTCTTATGAGTCAGCATTTCAGGAGCAGAAGATGAGGTTGACTAGCGCGCCAGTTTTGATTATCCTAGAGTGAGGCTTAGGTATATTGTGTACTGTGATGCTTCACATGATGGTCTTGAATGTGTTTTGATGCAGGGAGGTATGGTTGTTGCCTATGGTTCTCGGCAGTTGAAGATGCATGAGAAGAACTATCCTACACACGACTTGGTGTTGGCAGCTGTGGTCTTTGCCTTGAAGACATGGCGTCACTATGTTTATGGTGAGCATTTCGAGGTATTCTCTAACCACAAGAGTTTGAAATACTTATTTTCGCAGAAGTAACTGAACTTGCGCCAGCGACGATGGATGGAGTTGTTAGAGGACTATGACTTTGAGTTGCAGTTTCATCCAGGGAAGGCCAATGTTGTGGCTGAGGCTCTCAGTAGGAGATCTCATGGGTCATTAGCCTCCTGGCCATATGCGAGTGGGAAATGCTTGGAGAGATTGGGGAGTTTGATCTTTGCCTCAAGGAGACTGCGACGGGTGCTACTTTGTTCTTAGTAGTTTCACGACCTGCTTTGATAGCACGTGTACTAGAGGTCCAGTAGATGGACCAAGAGGCTCAAATGACACGGGATCGTGTTGCTAGCAGGGAGGATACCGCGGGATGGATTGTAGGTTCTGATCAGAGGCTGAGGTTGGCTTGGATGTTGTTTGTGCCAGAGTCGTGCTGAGCTGATCTTCTATGTGAGTGTCATCATTCTCATCTTGCCGTGCATCCCGGAGGCACGAAGATGTATCATGACCTACGTCGTCAATTCTGTTGGACGAGAATGAAGAGAGATGTGATCCAATTTGTTTCCCGGTCCCCTACATGTCAGAAGGTAAAGGCGAAACATTAGAGACCAGCAGGATTGCTACAGTCGTTGCCTATATCAGAGTGGAAGTGGGAGCATGTCACGATAAACTTTGTGTGAGGACTTCCTCGGTCACCTAGGGAACACGATGCCATATGGGTTGTGGTTGATAGGTTGACAAATTCTATACACTTTCTCCCCATTTGGGTGAGGGATTCGGTGGATAGACTGAGTCGCTTGTATGTCAGAGAGATAGTTCGATTTCATAGAATGCCGGTGTCTATTGTTTCTGATAACGACCCGCGCTTTACTTCGCGCTTTTGGCAAAGTCTGCAAGAGACCTTGGGGATGAACTTGATGTTCACTACTGCTTTTCACCCCCAGACGGATGGCCAGTCAGAGAGGACTGTACAGATTCTAGAGGATATGTTGAGGGCTTGTGTCCTTGATTACAGAGGTTCGTGGGAGGATCATCTACCGTTGGTAGAGTTTACATACAACAACAGCTATCAGCCCAGTATTGGGATGGCACCGTATGAGGCTTTGCATAATAGACCGTGTAGGTCCCCTGTGTGTTGGACAAATGTGGGAGAGACCACAATCTTGGGACCCGACATGGTACAGGGGATAACGGAGAAGGTTATAGTGATTCGCCAGTGCCTCGTGACTGCGCAGAGCCATCCGAAGCGTTATGCATATGAGAGGAGGCGACCTTTAGAGATTGCAGTGGGAGATCACGTGTTCCTGAACGTCTCACCATGTACAGGTTTGATGAGATTTGGTTGTAGCGGGAAGCTATCACAGTGCTTTATTGGACCACTTGAGATCCTCGACAGGATTGGTGAGGTCGCGTACCGTTTAGATTTGCCACCTCAGTTAGCATCTGTGCATAACGCGTTCCACGTTTCTATGCTTCAGAGGTACAAGCCTGTTCCTTCAAATGTGTTAGATTGGACTAAGCTGCGGGTTGATGAGGATACCACCTATGAGGAGCGTCCAGTGAGGATTCTTGATACAAATGTGCAGGTGTTGCGGGGAAGAACAATTGCTTATGCCAAGGTCTTATTGCTTCATCACGGGGTTGAGAAAGCGAAATGAGAGCTCGAGTCTGGAATGCATGCTAGATACCCAAACCTGTTTACCTCGTGACCTTGTTGTGAATTTTGGTGAAAAAATTCCATAAGGGAAAAGAGTTGTAAGACCCTGACGCTTATCTGTTAGGTTGTTTATATATTTGATGTGTTTCTTCTGTATATGAATAGTATCGATGCATGGTTTACACTTTACAGTTGTAGAACAGTATGTGTAAATGTGTTGTACGCTTTTTGAGGTTTGGTAGAGGCTTGTTTGGACCTTAAAAACCTATTTTTGCCTTGGAAACGTCAAAAATTACGCTGCCTAGTCATTCGGTCGACTGAGGGGCTCGGTTCAGTTGACTGAATTGAAATTTTTGGGTTCGGTTGACCGAACTCAGGGGTTCGATCGACTGAACAGTGCCTTTTTTCTACGGTTAAAATATCCCAAGGGCTGAGATATTTTGATATTCTCTTTCTTTCAGGCTAAGAAACCCATTTTCTCTGCATTCTCTCTAGCTTTGAGGGCCCAGGTCTTGGTTTTGTGTTCGATTCTTTGTGGATCCTTACTATCGAGGTCGAGGGTTTCGCATCCATCCGATCGGATTCTCGTTCTGACGCCGTTCAGTTTTGATACGTTAAGTTCTTAACTGTCCGAGGTAGGATTCTAGGATTCTAGGCCCTACTACTGTATAAGGGTATATATGTGATTATACGTGTTTTTATAGGGTAGAAAATACATCAAATGTGATTTTCATGTGTGAACCTTGGTTTTAGATAAAAGTAGGTTTTTATGCATTTTCTTGGTTATATACATGTTTTGGGTACGTGATATCCGTAGTTTTTAAAATGAGGTTTGAAAACAAGGTATTTTGATAAAATTGTGAAAAAATATTTTTTTGGAGATTTGGAGCTAACTTACGGGGTTGCGTCTCACATTTTAAGCGTTTTGTTGGAAATGATTTTAGATCTCCATTTTGATAGATTGGATCTCTTTTATACATGTGGTGTATAAACTGTTTTGTGGATTTTCGTAGTTGAGCTACGGTAGGTTTTTAAATGTTTCCATAGATGTACCGTGACAGTGTGTGGTTTTGAGTTGGGCTTCTACTGCTCTTTGGTGGAAGTCTAAAAACGTGTGCAGAGTGGGTCTACTACGGTCTCTCGGGTTAATCCCCATAAACGTGGTTTGGTTATGCTTCGTCCATCGGTCGTGGCAATCCGTAAAGAAGCAAGTGCATGGTTTTGGTGCTTTTCCATCGGTCTTGAAATTCCTTAAAGAAGTCAGTTGCCTCCGTGAATGGCGTTGTTATTGTAACTCCGTATAGAACTTATCATTACCTAGCAGGGCTGAAGTGGTTCAGAACTAGGGTAATGGGTAGGAGCCTGTGGTTGTTATCTTTGTTTGTACGGCAGAGTCGGTACATAGGTTTCTATTTACATCTTTTCTCTTCGGCTGTGCGACCCGAGTGTAGCATACTGTTTATTTACAATTTTTTCTTAACTGTGGCATGATATCTGTTAGGATGATATGCATAGTTTACAGGTTGAAAAATGTGAGATTTTATGAGATAAAACCTTTTTGAGACTCGTGGTAGTCTGATGCAAACTTGTGATTTTGGAAGAAAAACTTTTTTGGCTTCTGTGGTTGAGCCCGTGTGTGTGTAATCGCATAGTCTGCTTTATAATTTTATTGTCTATGTTCTATTGGGTTTCGGCTCACAGTGTGAAATTTTGCTGTAAAACCTTTTCAGGTGAGCATGATGAGTTGACTTAGTTGCAAAGGTGATGGAAAACTTATTGTAGTGCCACTGATGGCTGATTTTGTACGCCTTTGGGCGATATGCTTATTCATGTATAAGATGCATGCTTTCAGTTTATGAGAGTTAAACTGTGGGAATTTTTATCCAAATGCTGTATATTTTTGAGTTGAGGGTTTTACAACTGCAAATCTTATTTTCTCAAACTGTCTTTTGGGTGGGTTTTCGCGTGACCCTGATGTTGGGGCATGACAAGTCTTTCACAAATTGACGGTAGTATTCTGCCAATGCCAAGAAGCTCCGAATCTCGAACACAATTTTTGATCTGTCCCACTCCATCGCGGCTTTGATCTTGGATGAATCCACGGCCACTCCATCCTCCAAAATTACATGTCCCAAAAACATTACCTCTGGTAACCAAAACTCACATTTATCAAACTTGGCACGTAGTTGATGTTCCCACAACAACTGTAGGGTAATCTAGAGATGGTCTCATGTGCCTTCTCCAATGGCGAATAAATCAAGATGTCGTTCCCGAACACTACCACGAATTGATCAAGGTAAGGGTGAATGATACAATTCATAAGGTCCATAAATGTTGCCGGTGCGTTAGTCAGTGAAAAAGGCATGACCAAAAACTCAAAATGCCCATAACGTGTACAAAAGGCCGTCTTGGGGATGCCCTCCTCTTTGAGTCACAACTGATGACAACCCGATTTTAAGTTGATCTTCGAAAAACTATATGTCCCTCTGAAATCGTCAAACAATTAGTCGATACAAGACATAGAGTACTTGTTTTTAATGGTCCTATGGTTTAACTTATGATAATCTATACAAAGACGCAACTACCCGTCTTTCTTCTTTTCAAACAGTGCTGGAGCTCCCCAATGAGACCCACTAGGGCAGATAACCCCTTGTCCAACAATTCCTGAACTTGCACCTTCAACTCTATCAACTCAGCTAGTGCAAAGTGATATGAAGGCATAAAAATGGGTGCGATCCCCGGGACGAGGTCTATAGAAAACTCAACTTTCTACCGTGGCGGAAGCTTAAACAAGTCATCCCAAAACACGTCCAGAAACTCAAAGACAATGGGAGGATGCTCTCTCTGAGTGGAATCAATCTCACTCATCGACAAGGTAGAAAAAAAAGGTTAAGGCTATCACGGCTCCACGATCTAACTGATCTAGGCACTAAACCGTTGTCTCGGTCACCCACAAAATAAAAAAAATCTCTCTCCGGGGTGCAAACAAACACTCATCGCCGTTTACAATCAATGAAGGCGCGAAAGGTGGCAAACTAATCCATCCCTAGGATGACATCGAACAAGGTCATATCGAGCACGATGAAATCAAACGTTAAGCGGTGGTCGTCAATCTCCATCTCATAGTATCTACGAACGCATCTCAAAAGGAAAGTCTCACTGATCGGTGTCTCTACACAAAATGCGCTACTGTGGTGTCGGGATTTTGGGGTTTTAAAATAGTCAAAAATAAAAAATTCAAAAGATGTTTGAAAAATATTTTAACACCTTGAAAGCCAAATTTTGAATTTCCATTTTTGTTAAAAATAGAGTCGCCACTTGGCCACTTGGCTTTTGAGAAAAATCAAGAAAAATAAAAATGGCTACTGATATTTAAAGCGTTTAACGAGAGAAAAAAGATTCGGGGCTAAGGAACGAATCGGGGAAGGTGTTAGGCATACCGTTCTCCCAACCGTGAGATTGCCCTGTACTAATAATCATTGGTTCTTTAATAAGATTTTTCAAATGTATATAAATAAAAAAAAATTGAGGCAAAGAGAGAACATTCAAAAATCAAATATAAAAAATACATAACATATGCTTATAGAACACCAAAATAAGACAAACAAAAAAAGAAAATTCTAAGTTCTATGACATGTAATTTTCAATCTAAATAATACATAGAGTACACCCACATGTAATGATTTAAAAGGAACAAAAATATACTAAAATTATTAAGTTCAAATTATGTTAAAAATAAACTTGACTTCTAACAATATCTAAAAAAAGAAATCTAAGCTACTATAAATATGATTTTAAAACATATCCTAAAATTAACATACTAAACATACATATTATCAAATTGTTTAAAAGTATAATTAAAATAAAAAAGCATGTGAAAATCCTATATAAAAATTAAGTTTACCAAATAATGAAATTAATAACAAGTATTTTATGTATTAATATGACAAGAGATTATTTAAAATTTTAATTTGAAAGAAAAAGAAATAAAGAGGAAGCTTACAAAAAAAAAAAAACCAAAAGAAGAAAGTTGGAAATGGCCCATTTAAACTATTAAAAAGAAAGTCTAACTATTTACACTTTATATTTTTAAAACAAACAAAAAAAAATTAAAAAAATAAAATGAACAAGAGGGTTTCAATTATTATTAAAAAAAAAATTATACTACTATTTAAAAGATGAAAATAAGAAAAAGAAGAAGAATATTAACTAGCATAAAAGGATATTTTGTGATTTTTGAGTTTAAAAGAATGAAGGAAAAAAAATTAAAAAAATACTATGAAAAGCAAAATACAGCTAACATTAAAAGGAAAATATGATGAAACATTATATAGAAAATAAAACTCATAATAAAAGGAAATGAAGGGACAAAAAAAATAGAACATTACAAGCAGAATAAAGCTAAACGAAAATAAAATAAAATGCTATTAAAGAATATTATACTAATATTAAAAGAAAAAAAAGATAAATGCTAGAAAATGAACATTAAACTAATGCATAAAATATAATGAAAATGAAATACACTAGTAAAGAAAATTAAACTAACACTAAGAAAAAAGAAGAAAAATGAAGCATTAGTATTAAATGAAGGATTAAACTAATATTAAAAGAAAATGAAATGAAATGAAATATTAGCATTAAATGGGTGTAATATTGATAATTACAACCATATATATAAGTGCTTGGATTATAATAATAACGACATTGTTAGTTGTATTGTTAAATTATGTTAGCACTATTCAATGATTTAATTAGCTTAATCCAAGTAAAGAGGCCATGAATTGCTAAAATTTGATTCTGAACATGAATATAGCAACTATAAGCAATGCAAGAAGGTAGTTAAAATGAAACAATCAATTAACCCGGCCACTCTAAAGGGGTAGAAAATGGAGTTAGAAGGGCTGGGGATCCAAGCAAACTACCTGGATCACTAAAGAATACTCGAGTCGGGAAATTGTGGTTGGCAATTCGGTCCTCGGGCGATGATGCAAGGTAGGGTTTCAGAACTTCGGTATCGGGGACTCGACTCTCGGTACTTCGGCAAGGCTTCGGCATCAGGGTTCGGGATTGCTCGACGACTTGGCAGAGCTTCTCTCACTAAAAAAATTCTCTTCTCCCCTCAAAACGTACCAGGGGCTACAGTATTTATAGAATACTTCAACCAATGAGATGCTGACACGTTCTGGGACACGTCAGGATTTTTCAAGATGGCGGCGGCCACATCATGAGTCGGTGGTCGCTAGGTTGGAGTTAGTGGTCGCCTAGTTGGAGGTGGCGACCCCAAGGTTCAATGTGGCGGTAGCTGCCTTGAGCTATGGTTTTCAAGAGGTTCTATTGGTGGTCACCACAATGAACATGGCGGCCCCAGGGTTCCAGCATGGCAGTTCAATGGTGATTTCACTGGTTTGGAGGTTTTTATCATTGGGTTCAATTACCAAGCTTGGATCATTTCCTAAGGATTGTACTGAAGTACCATTCTAGTTGTTTTCATTGCCATATTCTCCTAAGAAAATACGGGATCAAATTGGGGTGTCTACAGCTACCCAACACGTCAACCTCTAACCCCAATGCAGATGAAAATATGAATGAGATAAAAAAATGTGATGCTCCGGTGTCAATGAGACCACTAGCCCAAGAATGGTACACTAAGATGGTACCTCGGATTATTGAAGAACTGGCTGCGGTGTCCAGCACGGCAAGTACCACTGACATACTGGGCTCCACAAGAGCATATACTCACCCCTGGTTCCCTTGATTTTGCTCATCGCTGCCCCTAACTCCCGGTTATCTCACTGACTGAGCTGTGGTAGCTCCTCCTGCTGTTCTTACTGATTGCACCCCAAAATGTTGCTGTGATTGGTCGTAGACCTATCACCCCTACGATGCCTGTCCTTGATGTGCTCTAGTAGCAACCTGAACACTCCCTCCCTGAGGGAAATCTCGTCGTAGGTGACCCATTTGGTTTGACTCTAGGGCTGTGGTTGTTGCTGTCCTCTCTATGTATAGTCCCTAGCACGATGCCTTGGCTGCTTGCATGTGTAGTATACCATCTCCCGACATTCAAAATGCCCAGATGAACCCATAGATGATGGGAGTGCTGACCGTAGTTGAAGCTGAGGTCCTATGGGATGAGAACCTGATTTTCCTGATTTCTACCTCTTTACCTGGTGCCCTTCAGAGTGAGCATCGGAAGCCCCCTAATGAGACTTTCTCTCCCTAATCTTGCGGCTTTTTGCCATTACATTTTCTACTTGGATAGCGGCTTCCACAATCTCCGGTGCAAACCGCAACACATTCACGAACATGGCCTCATACTGGATCACGGTAAGATTCCTCTGAAAAAGGGAGAGAAACTCATTCTGATATGTATCTCTTGACGAACCCAAAAATTAATTTTTCTAAAAAGATCTAGTAAAAGCAACTCACGTGCCGTTCATAGTGGTCTTAGCAAACTTTCACCATTCTCTCATATCCTCCCGAAGTTGGAATGCCGCCTACCTAGCACGCAACTCATCCTCCCCGATCTCTAAGGTGTCTAAGATCGTTGTGGTCACTTCTAACCACTTGGTAGCAACTTTGGGATTCGAATCCCCAGAGAAGGTTGGAGGATCCCCCAGAGAAGGTTGGAGGATTCAATCGTCAAAATTCTCTCATTGCCACAAAGGCCCTTGGCTCGGGATCTGTGAGACTATGACCTATTTTTTTTAACTAGTATTCTTAAAACGTGTTTGGTTGCGTTTAATCGAATGGAAGATGCCTTACTATCTCATTTGAGGTTGTTGAACTCGTGTGTATCCATGAAGTTCGAAAGAGAGTTGTCTAAATGATGATTTTAGACTCAAATTGAATTCTGGAAATAGTTTTGAAACCTGCAGAGATTCTGTCGACTTAGGGGCTTGATCCAGTCGACTGAGTGCATTCCAGTAGCTTCTAGTCGACTGACCCGGAGGGGTCAGTCGACTGAACTTTAGGCGGTGGGATATTTTTGGCTTTCTAAAAGCTTTTTCAGTCAACTGGACCATGGGGTTAGTCGACTGACCTAAGTGTTTTTGGCATTTTCAATAAATATCAAGCCTTGAAAGATATTTTGGGATATTTTGGTTTCAGATCTGGTTTCTCTCTTTCGAAACCTCTACCTTCTCTCTAGATTTTGATGGGCCGAGGCTTGGTCTTCAGCAAACTGACAGCGAATTCTTGATGTTGGTGCCGGGGGCTTTGTGCTCATCTGGACATATTCTCGTTTCGACGAGGTTCGATTTTTTAGACTTCGAGTTTTGACTCACCGAGGTAGGATTCTTGACCCTACTGCTGTATAGGGGTGTTATATATAATTATATGAATTTTTACCGGGTAGAAAATACATCAAATGTCATATTTAAGTTTAAACCTTATTTTTCGGGTAAAAAGTATGTTTTTTGCTTTTTTTGATTTAGTAGATCATATAACTTGTAGTTTTATGGTTTTCATAGAGGGTTTTGAAAATGGTGGATTTTTGTGAAAATATCAATATTTGGTGATCTGGAGGTTTTGAGCCAACCTTTGGGGTTGATTTCATTTTTAAAACGTTTTGTTGAAAATAGAAAAAAATATCTTGAAATGTTTTTGTTTGATCCCCATGTTGATGGGTGGGTTTATATACGTGTTTCATGTATTTTGTGAAAATATTTTTGTAGTTGAGCTACGGGTCGATTTTTGAAATGATTTTCTAGATGTACCAGGATAGCGGGTATTTGGCACGAGTTGTCTTCGGTGAAAGTCTAAAAACGTGCGCAGAGTAGGTACCTTTTGTTCCTTCGGGGTAGTTCCTGCAAAGATGGTGGTTGGGTGCTTTGTTCCCTCGGGTTGTTGAACCTGTAAACTAAGCCTTTACATTGTGGTGCTCCGTATAGAATTTATCATTACCTAATTGGTCCTATGATGTATAAGAATTGGGTAAGGGACTGGAGTTTATAGTTGTTACCTCTGTCCCCTTGTGACAGAGTCGGTACATAGGAATCATTTATTATTCTCCTCGGCTGTGTGACCCGAGTGGAGCATACTGTTTTAACGTTTTACTTTATCCTCAGCTGTGTGTTCCGAGTGGATTATACTGTATTATTTTCCTCGGCTAAGTGTGTTCCGAGTAGAAAATATCTTTTCTCTTTCCTTGGTGTGTGTCCGAGTGGAAACTAACATTTTGGTTTCTGCTTTTTTTTAACTGTGAAAACATTATTTGCATTGTTGGTATGCATGGTTTTGAGAATGGAAATGTGGAATTTTATGAATTAAAACCGTTTTGAGGCTCGCGTTAGCTTGATGGAAAATTTGTGATTTTGGGTTGAAAAAACTTTTTTGGTTCATGTGGTTGAGCCTATATACTTATTATTGCATAATCTGCTTTACAGCTTTATAGCGTGTTTCTATTGGATTTCGGCTCACGGTGTAGAATTTTACTGTAAAATATTTTTCAGGTAAGCGTGGTCCTATAGGTTGACCCGGTAATGCCCGGAGATAGGTGATAACAAGACCCTGTTGTCTTGTTTTGATAGGTAATTTATACTTTTTTGTATATGTTTCATATTTTGAGATAACATGTTGTAAATCATATGAAATTCTTATGAATGTATGGATGTTTTTATGCTTTCGAGAGAACCTTGGGTTGGTTGTTGTTTTTCGTAGTTTCTTACTACGTTTTTCATTGTTGGGTTCAACGGTTTACAAATGAGATTTTTAAATGATTTATGTTTCGTTTAAACTCTTATGCTTCGAGGAAGATTTTTGGAACGGCTTAAGTTTCTTTTAAAATGAAAAGATTTTTCTTATTCAAAACTTATATTTTGCTTTTAAAAGCTTGGATTGTGGGACTGTAACTGTAGTCTTTTGACTACTGATTTAAATCAAATAAACTATCAGTAGTACGTTTTTACAAAGATTTTGGCCTTGTTTGGCTTTTTTGTTTTATATCACTTTTGTGTTGGGATGATTTTGGGGGTGGTTGTGGCTTTTCGCATGAACCGGAATTTGGGACGTGATAGGATCCCTTGCTCCAGCCCTAGTTGCATCGGCCATCACTCTCATCGTAACAAGCTAGGGGTGTAAAAATAGCTCGGGGCTCAACGGGGCCCCAAAGTCCGCCCGAAGCCTATCTCTGTGCGGGCCCAGCTCGTATTGTACAATTTTTGGGCCTAGGCCACACTCGAAGAAGCCAATGGGTTGGACTGGGCCGGTGCGAGGCCCATCCGCCCAAAAACCCATCCGCAGGCCTGACCCTAGGCCCGCTAGAAGTCCACCCTCGAGACCAGGCTCGAGCTAGCCGTTGGACTCGGTCCACCCGGTCCCTTCGCCTCCCAACGGTTAGTTTTTAAAATGGATGGCCTGAATCAAATGATGCATAAAATCAACGGATCACATTTTTTTACTGCTGGGCCTGACTCGGCCAACAGCTATTTTTTTAATACAATTTTCCTATAAATAGGAGTGCATATTTGATGAAATATTCATCAAAACACCTCTTTTCTCTCGAATTTTTTTTTTCTAATTTCTAAGTGATATTCGGGTTCGGTGCAATTGTTGGCGAATTAAGAAGTGAAGATCAAGAATCAATGTCAAAATTAAAACACAAATCGATCGAGATTAAAAGTAAAGATCGGAGTTTCTTAATTCGGTTTGCTTGATTTTCTATAATTTAATTTCTGTGTTATAATATTTAATTAAATTTTGAATACATTTTTTTAAATTCTAATTAATTTTTAAAAAAATTAAATTTTATTTTATTTTTAATTTTTTTAAATTCTAGTATCTATTTTCAAATTTATCAATTTCGTTTTAAAATTTGATAATTTTTTTATCGATGGATCCAAATAGTTTACCGTTGATGAAGAAGAATATATTTTCACATTTCTACCTAATTGTTCTAATCTCACTCCCCCTGCTCCTATTCTTAATCTACCAACTGCTTCATCAACATCTGCATCTGCAACTGTAGATTTATCTAGCAAGAAAGTTTTAAATGTGAGATTTTTTTGAAATTTTTTTTGAAAAAAATAATGATGGCACCGTTACTGTTAAAATAAAATATAAAATTTATAATAAATTACTTTCGGATTACACATCGAGTGACACTTGCCACTTATATAGGCATTCTGATAGTTAGCTTAAAAATACATCTCATAATCTCACATCACCAATGCAGATATGTAGGGGTGTAACTAGTAATATTATTAATTTTTTATGCGTATACATTCGAGTACAAAATTCTGTTGTTGATTATATAATAAAATAAGAACAACTATTTTCAACGAGTGAACAATCGACATTTGAAGAAAAGGATACAAATCGAATTTGTTATGCAATTTCAACGTTTTTCTAGAAATAGTACAAGAAATAGAGTTTTAAATAGATTTGATAAAATTAAAACCGAGTTGATGGATTTATTTACAAATTTAAAAGAAAAAATTAGTTTAACTTCTGAGTTATGGACTGCTAAAAATGTTCAAAAATTTCAATATATTAAATCACATTTTATAGATAATGATTGAAATTTATGTAAAAAAAAAATTCATTTAAAATTATAGAATTTTTCTAGACGGATCATTCTTTCGGTATAATTATTAGGTAAGAACTATTTTCATGGGGTATTATTTAAAATGTAATTTACACATTTCATTATTTAAAACGTAATTTATAGCTTCCATTATCTGGTTCTTTATTTCATGTTCGTTGTATCGCACATATTTTAAATTTTATTATAAAATAAGAATTTAAATATTACAATGAATCTCTTAAACGAATTAGGTTAGCAATAAGATGCATAAATTGTAGTGTTAGAAGAGTTGATATGTATAAAAAAATATATCAACAAGAAAAATATAAAGTATAAAAAATTACAATATGATATAGAAAATAAGTAGAACTCGACATATAATACGTTAAAATTAGAAATAAAACAAAGAAAAGTAATTGATTTATTTTTCGAAATGAGTATAGAAACTAACTTTTTTTCACAAATGCCTAGTAATTGGAATAATTTAAATATATATAAAAAATTTAATAAGGTTTTTTATCAAGCAACAAAATTATTTTCTTTTATTTACACTCCTACTATTCCATTTATTTTACTGCAATTAAAATAAATTACTGTAATATTTGATAAATTTTTAATTAATCCAAATTATTATCAAATGATATTTAGTATGAAAGATAAATTTGATAAATATTATAATGAAATAGTACATATTTTGGGAATAACTTGCATACTAGATCATAGGAGTAAAAATATTGAATTACAATATTTTTAAAAAAACATTTATGGTATTGAAAATCAACTTGAATCAATAAATAAAATACATAAATATTTATATGATGAATATAAAACTCATATAATACGACAATCAACACAACCCGCGGTTTGGATTTTATCTCGAACTCGTAACGATGATTGGTCTATAATAAAAAATAGGTGACTTTCTGAGGTTCATGGAATTTCTATCACAGAACTTCAATATTATTTTGGTACTGTAGAAAATTTAAATGAAGATAATTTTGATATTTTAGATTATTGAAAACTGCACGAGGTGTCGTGGCCAGTATTGGCCGCGATAGCTCGCGATATACTTGCAATTCTTGTCTCTACAGTTGTTTCGGAGTCAGCTTTCAGTGCAGATGGACGGGTGCTAAACGACTATAGATCCAGACTCACTCCGGAGATGGTTCAAGTATTGATGATTACACGAGACACAATTTATGTATCGAAAAGGTATCAAGAAATGGATGAGAAAAAAATATTCAAAGCAGACATAGAATCTATCACATCTGGAACGCCTGAAGAATTATCAAGTTTAGACTGATTTTTTAAATTATTTGTTGCATATGTAAACGTTATTTTTTTATATTTGTAATTTTATATTTTATTTATCATGTATTTTAAGTAGAGAATAATGCAAATGATTGTTAGACTTGTATATGATTGTTAGACTTATAGTGATGTAATTTTTCTATTTTAAAAAAATATCTAATACACTTATAATGTGTAAAATTATTCACATTTGACTTTTGATGAATAAAATTTATATCGCATTTTATTATTTCAATTGTTCAAGTTTATTACATTTAGTTGTTCAACTTATTGTTATAATAAATTAATAAACTTATTATAATAAGAATGATAAACTTATCAATTAATAATAATTTTATAGTAAACAAATACACAAATTAATTATAAACTAATAAGTTTACTATAAACTTATAAGTTTATAGTTTATAGTTTAATAACTAATTAAATAATAAAATTATATTTATATAATATATTCAACTAGTAATTGGTTTATAGTTCAATTTAAAATTTAAAAACTTATTATTATAAGTAGAGAATAAGTTAGTTTATAATAAATAAATTAATAAATTATTAATTACAAACTTATATAATATAATAAACTTGAAATTTATAATTTTTAATTTAACTTAATTTTAAACTAATATTGCATTATAAATTTTTTAAAAAAAACTCACAGGCACGGTCAAGCCTGCCCATAGGCCCGAGCCCTTTACCTCTAGGGCCTGAGCTTACCCCTGGAGAAAAAAGTCTGGTCCAGCCCAAAGATTTAGCGGAAGGCTGCTGGGCTTGACTCGCCCGGTCCACGGCCGGACCAGGCCCAAATTACATACCTATAGCAAGCATATCATGAACAATATTAGTACCGCTCACTTGTTCCTGCGAGGCATGAACATCCCTTTCTTCCGGAACCTAGGCATACGCACGACCTCGGCCACGGCCTCGTTCCCTACCATGTCTCGACAATATCACTCTTAGAATAAGAAGGAACAAGGAGAAATATCAAAAATAAAATTTACAACAACTCATCTCTCACGGACTGCACCGTTTCTCAACGAGATACCACTCATTATATATCATTGCATCAACACCTCTTGTGCAACACATAACAAGGAAGACTAATCGGAATGACACGTCTTTTCGGGTAACTCGCTTGGATTTCTGATTAGAGTGGACGTTAACCAAATGCCTTTCTAATTCGAATCCCAAATAAGTCGATCGATTGCCTAAGGAACAGACACATCATCCTAAGAGTCTAACCTCCATACCCATATACCACATAGCATACAAATGTCAAGTTATACTCGAGATATTTCATGCTAGCACACCAAGTTATAAATGTCACACATCAATACAAACTCTCACGCAATGGGTCAACCACTCCAACGGTTCATAGGTATTCGAATCTAAAGTTCTAATACTAATCTACAACGCCCCAATTTCGAAGTAATAAAACCCGAGTAAAATTTTAGGAAAAACAAAAAAAAATACCATTTTCTTTTGTAAACGACCCCGAGAGACAGTCAAATTATACCCCAAAAGATAAGCCAAAAACATCAAAGAAAAATCCTGTTCAGAAATAATTTTCAATAAAACGCCACCTAGCAGAGTCCGATTCAGCGAGCTTCTCACCGCTCAAGTGGTGGGGCAACCGAGAGTTCACTGCCAAAAGTCTGAAAAGTTTTCTAAGTGTTGAAAAATCACCAATTTTTCTCGTTCTTTGAGAAAAAGATGAGAGGTAAAACGTGTATTTGAGAATGAAATAATCACCTTTTAACTCAAGAATTCGAAATCAAACTTCCATATCAAGATACGTTATGTTAGCCTAAGAACTTCTTAATTTGATTTTGATGATTTTTATAATTTATTTTCTAAAAATAAATGTCTCTAAATGGATAATATTTCATATTTTCAAAAATAAAAGTGTTACCACATTTTGAACAATTAAAATTGACACCTTAGCAAAAAAGAAATGACCTTTATCTCAAAAAGTTCAAACACTTAAGAATTCTTTAAATAGAATTTTTT
>JAOTRH010000016.1:11756111-11768058 GCA_034768845.1 Heliamphora exappendiculata | reverse complement strand
TTGCGAGAAACTTCTCGAGTGTTGGCGTCACCGCTGTGAACGAGTTTGCCATTTGGGACAGTGTGATACTTGTCAGGCTAAGCTCAATGCCTCTTGTTTCTGCAAGAAGAAAATTGAGGTTGTTCTTTGTGGAGAAATGGCTGTGAAGGGAGAAGTGAGCGTAGAAGACGGTGTTTTTTCATGTAATTCAATTTGCGGAAAGAAACTTGGATGTGGTAATCATGTTTGCAATGAAACTTGCCATCCTGGTCCATGTGGGGATTGTGATTTGTTGCCAGGAAGGATCAAAACATGCTATTGTGGTAAAACAAGCATACATGAGGAACGGCAAAGTTGTTTGGTTCCTATACCAACCTGTTCTGAGGTCTGTGACAAAATTCTCCCTTGTGGGGTGCATGAGTGCAAAGAGAGGTGCCATGCCGGGACTTGTGCACCTTGTACAGAACTTGTCGCCCAAAGATGCCGCTGCAGATCAACTTATCGAACTGTAGAATGCTACAAAACAATGATGGAGGAGGAGAAATTTACATGTGATAAACCTTGTGGGCAGAAGAAGAACTGTGGGAGGCACCGGTGCAGTGAGAAGTGCTGCCCCCTTTCTAATTCAAACAATTCTCTCTCAGGTGATTGGGATCCACATTTATGCTCAATGCCCTGTGGGAAGAAGCTTAGGTGTGGGCAGCATTCGTGCAAATCTCTGTGTCACATTGGGCACTGCCCTCCTTGCCTCGAAACAATATTCACTGACTTGACTTGTGCTTGCGGTAGAACTTCAATTCCTCCTCCGCAGCCCTGTGGTACACCTCTCCCATCGTGTCAGTATCCGTGCTCAGTTCCACAGCCTTGTGGCCATTCATCTTCTCACGGCTGCCACTTTGGAGACTGCCCACCATGTTCAGTTCCTATAGCAAAGGAGTGCACTGGTGGACATGTGGTTCTCAGAAACATACCTTGTGGGTCAAGGGATATCAGATGCAACAAGCTATGCGGAAAAACCAGGCAATGTGGGATGCATGCGTGTGCAAGAACTTGTCATCTTCCACCTTGTGACTCTTCTTGTGGACCTAGTTCTGGTTTGAAGGCCTCCTGTGGTCAGACATGTGGTGCTCCCAGGAGGGATTGCAGGCATACATGTACTGCTCTTTGTCATCCTTCTTCTCCATGTCCTGATGTAAGATGTGAGTTCCCTGTCACAATAACATGTTCTTGTGGCCGAATAACTGCAAATGTTCCTTGTGATGCTGGAGGCACCAGTGGCGGGCTTAACATTGATACTGTTTATGAAGCTTCTGTAATCCAAAAGTTGCCGGGACCACTTCAACCTGTTGAAGCAAACGGGAAGAAGATTCCAATTGGACAGAGGAAGCTGACATGTGATGATGAATGTGCTAAGATGGAGCGTAAACGGGTTCTTGCGGATGCTTTTGGCGTCACCACCCCAAATTTAGATGCACTTCATTTTGGTGAAAATTCTGTTATTTCTGAAGTTCTTGTTGACCTGTTTAGACGTGATCCAACATGGGTTTTGTCTGTGGAAGAGAGGTGCAAGTTCTTGGTCCTTGGCAGGAGCAGAGGAGGAAGCAGTGCTCTTCGGGTTCACGTATTTTGCCCAATGTTGAAGGAAAAGAGAGATGCGGTAAGGCTAATTGCTGAGAGGTGGAAACTTTCGGTTAATGCTGCTGGGTGGGAGCCAAAGCGTTTCATTGTGGTTCACGTTACCCCAAAGTCGAAAGCCCCAGTTCGTGTGCTTGGTGCCAAAGGTTCCACCCCTGTGAATATGCTACAACCACCTATTTTTGATCCTTCTACGGACATGGACCCCAGGATGGTGGTTGGTCTATTTGATTTGCCAAGGGATGCTGATATTAGTGCATTGGTCCTTAGGTTTGGTGGGGAATGTGAATTAGTCTGGTTGAATGACAAGAATGCATTGGCTGTTTTTAGTGATCCTGCACGGGCAGCAACTGCTATGAGGAGATTAGATCAAGGATCTGTATACTATGGTGCTGTTGTGGTTCCTCAAAATGGTAGTGCATCAATGGGATCACCTGGTGCCAACAGTTGGGGAGGCACAGGACTGACCAAGGATGGAGGTCCATCTGTGTCTATGAAGGGGAACCCATGGATGAAGGCTGTTCTGCAGGAGCATACAGAGAGTTCGTGGGGTGCTGAGGAGTGGTCTGGTGATTCTGCCTATATAGAGCCATCAGTGTGGAAGGGGAAGGATGCTCCAATTGCAACTTCGGCAAACCGGTGGAGTGTTCTAGATTCTCTAACAACTCTGAGTTCATCAAATGCTTCTGCTGGTACCGATGATCCTGGAAAATGGACAAGAACTGAAAAGGTTTCAAACTTCGAACCAGAAACAAGTGGTTCGGATTTGGGGGGACAGAGAGAAGGCAACACTGAGGAGATGTCTGACATAGTAGATGACTGGGAGAAGGCATGTGATTTGAGAGGGAATGAACAAGACAATTGACGATCTTTTAGCTGTTGAATCATCTGCACTGGAAGTAATATATTTTAGCTTCTCTCGTATATTTTTTTTTCTTGGTGGTCTGCCTTTTTGGAGGCCATGCTTGTGGTGTTTCTGGTCTTTGATTACACAACCCATGGCCTCCTGGAGGTGTTGATATTGACCCTTTTTCTTTTTGATGCAAGTAAAACATGGAGAGTCCTTGTACCTAGCTACATGGAAGAATATTTGTGCTGTAAAATTGGACTTTCATTGTGTTGGAGAAGTGGATATGCTTAAAGTCACATACTTGTTTTGGTGGAATGTAAGTAGTGTAGGATTTGGTTTGAGAAATGTTGTCCTTGAACCCCTGCATGAGGCTTGGGGAGGCAGATCTTACATATGATGTTGGGTGTTACACTGCCCGTCTCTTTCTTCGGTGTCTGGTAAGAGCAGTCATCTCTATTGCGCCCCATCTTGTTTCAGTAAGTGGATTTCTCTGTTTGCAACTCTCTTTCTGGAGATTATATCTCGCCAATCAATAAATAGATTATTTAATAATTATTTATATAAAAATAAATGTGGAAGAATAAGCAAGTCTCAATGTTCAAGCTGTTGATTCCGTTCAGCATCATATTTTGTTAACATGTAGACAGTGTCCAGTGCTATGCAATTAGTTATTTCTTATTGAACTGTATTATAAGCACCGATATTCACTGATAAGATGATAGCGCATTTGGTTCGTGACCTGACACAAGAAAGCAGGGAGGAGTTTGCCCTTCCCGAAGATGAAAAATGGAAGACATAAGAAAAGGAGAATTTTCTGTGAGAAAGGAGAACGCCGAGGTGGTTGTAGTTCGTTCTCAGCCACTCAATTGTCTTCCTCTACTGCAAACACCCTGGTAAATTTAATCTATTGTAATCTTCTAGTTGCTTCCATATGTATATGTGATTGTTATATCATAATCGTATGATTCACGATATATATCATACAATTCGATTTGATACATTTAGCAATCGATTCGTATTGATGGTGGTGAATCGACGAAGACAAGAATAATATGATTCATGATACGTATTACACGATTCGATACGATTCGGTTTGGTACACTAAGAAATCGATTTGATTAGAAGCAAGCTTTCATTCTTATTTTTTTAAGTGGTAATTTTACATTTTAGAGACTTGTACCGTATCACTTTTCTAAGCCACTCAACCTTGATTATATATTCTAGAAGCCTCTATACCTATTACTAATTGGTCTTGGATTAGATGCTATAAATTCTAACATGGTATTGGTATAAAAGTTGTTTTGAGTGATTTAGTGAGCCAAGTTTTTGTCTAGTGAGTCAAGTTTTAGTGACCGTTTGATTTGTTCATTTATCTTTTTATCGTCTTCAGATCAACTGAGACTAAGCGTGTAGGGAAGTATGAGGGACATATCCTATATCACTTATTTAAGCCATTCAAGTTTGATTCATAAAATTTAGAGGTCTCTCTACTCAATGCCAATTAATTTTGAGTTAGATGCCCCCAAAGCCAAAATATATTTACGAATTGTCATAAATCATAACATAATTAATACTGCAATATAAGATCATTGATCATACTAAAGCTCGGGCCCACATCTCTTACTCTATATGCAAGCATTGTACCTATTACACTATGTGCTCATCATTTAAAACAAGCTTTTCATTGATTTATAACTAAACATTTCATATTTATAATATATCTTTAATACCTAACTATTTAGACATTTATAACTTATCTTTAATACCTAACTATTTAGACATTTTTTTTATGTATTTTAGAAATCATGATTGAATCTTTACGATTCGTGATTTGATTTGATTCACAATTCGAAAAAAGGTAATTTCGATTCATGATCGATTCTCGATTTGACAAATATGATCTGTGACATGTTTCTTATGGTTATACCATTACCATGTCCGTCCTTATTGTTCTGATTTATGTTTTATTACTCATGATTTTTTTTTTTTTTTTTGTTGGCCGGGAGGGCAAGTGTACTTATAGAATTTTGTATCTCATCAACTTGTTTGTGGGGGTCACTAGGCTGTCTTGCAATTATCATTTGTTCTTTGGGTTGTACAACTTTGTGTGGATTGGATGATGATTAGGTGTATGAGTTGAATAAATTGGAATTAGGGTGCATTCTTCTTTGTAATGGTCGGGGCGTTATGGATAAATGATGGACTGATGTCTAATTTAAAATACCCAGTTTTGTTTTTAGAAGAAATATCTGTTCAAAGTACGAGGATAGTAATTACGTACACCATAATTTTTCTTTTTTCTCAAAGAAAAATTCAGGCATTTTGGCCTATTTACGGTTGCGGGATCCATTGTGATGATGCATAGATCTAGATGCCTTATTACATACAAAATTTTCGTTATTCCATGAAATAGTTTATTTTTATTTATTGATTGTGGGTATGGTTGTCCACTCACCACATACTCATCCAGTCACCTCCACCAACAGTGGCTGCCGAACATGTATCTATACTTAATATATGAAGAGAGAACCCCCAATGAATGTTACCCCATATTTGAAGCTGTGTGGATTTAGTTTTTGCGCAGAATATCAATATTTTTTCTCCACTATATTTTCGGTAACTCTAAATTTAAAACCCACATTGTTACACACCCTTACTTTCTCGAATTGCTTTGACTCCTCTATGCCCATCGTACACCCACATTTTGTGTGCTTGACTGCTAGTCAACACTGGCACAACATGTGCTTCATTGGCTAAAATTCAAACCAACACTTGCTCCCTCTAAGAGCAACCATGAGATCTGCGGAGTGATCCACACACAAATGACTAGCACACCTGATTACCGTGAGGTGGCCTATGCACCAAAGGCTTGCCTGTCATTTCCGCCTTTTGGATGCACATGGATCATGTGGCTACATGATCTCATACCCCAACAACCCCACTCGAGAGACCTAAGTCGGGAGGACCGTGGTTCTATTCAGAACTAGTAGGAGAACCTGTGACTTGGAGAGAGATGAGGATCATCAAGGTCGATGGGTTTGATGGCACTAAATTTGAATAGGCAAAAAAAGAAGATTATATTAAGTAGAGAAGTTACAGTGGATATGAACAAAAATCAATACTCAGAACTGAATTAAAATAGAACCAGCCCAAGAGTATGCGAAAGAAGACAATCCAAAGATAAAAATGAATGTTAGCAAGAGACCCACATAGCAGCAAGAAAAAAAGAAGAACCAAGAAATGAAAAGCAATAGAGCACCACCTGCCTACTCAATTGAGGGAAGCACCTCGGCTAACTGGAAATTACATTTGAATCGCTAACCCCTTCCTTACACTTGAAGAAATCATGATTGTGCAATGCTTTATTGTCTTCATAATAATGACCCAAGAAGCTACCCTTGCTTTCACCAGGTCTACCACCTCGGACCAACTTGTGTTCAGATCATTGAATGCCCTTCCAAACCTGGGTAACCATAAGGTCCACAAAACTGCCAAAAAAAAAAACGTGGCTTCCCAGATCTCCTTTCTCAAATCCTTATAATTGTTTCCTGACGACTATTCAGTCAAGAGTTACTAAATTTGGGGGGACAGAACCATTCCATTCCCCGCCAATTTAAACAAGCCAGCCACCCATACCGTCAAAGCAAAATGACATTGAAGAAGAATGTGACTACCAGACTTTCCAGTGCTACCATGTAATGGACAGGTTTTAGCTGAGTTAGAGGGAATACTATGCCAATTAGTCAATAGATCTCTAGTAGCAATTCTGTGCTGGATTCGCAGCCAACCGAAGCATGCTATCTTAGGAGGGATAAATCCATTCCAAACGAAACTAACAACTTATGTTGTAGAACCAGCCCGCCTTTCATGTTCCTTGCAAACAGATGCAACTGTGAAACTCCCCTCTTTCTAGTTTCTCTAATAACCAAACTACTCTGTCGCACCTAATTTTCAATAATGTATCCAAACATTCTTGTTCCTATTGGAAAAGCCTTCTTCTCAATGTTAATTTACAATTTATTGCTCCCTCAGTAAAATCATAAGCCTGTCAACCATAGTTTCTTTGACAGAGAATAGAGTCTGGCATATGTTTCCCTGAGGCTTGTGCTTCCCAACTGCTTTATCTAACCAAAACCTGGTGGAATCACCAGCCTCAATCTTCACATCTGGATTTCTTTTATATAACTCTAACATTTGATTACTCTGAACATTATCTGAAGTAGGAATATCCTTCCAAACTGCAGAACTCTAAAATATCTAGCATTATTAGGCTCCCAGTCTCTATGATCAAGCTTGTATTTTTCACATACCATTCTTCTCCACAAAGCCTTCTTTTCATAGTTGAACCTTCACCTCCATTTCATCAAGAGTGCTACATTTTTAGTTATAGTTGATCCAATATCAAGTTCACCAGCCTCTTAGGTTGCCATAACCTTCTCCCAGCAAACTAAGTGAATACCTTTCATATCAGAATTTTTATATGAAGAAACATAATAACTGCCAAATTTGACAAAGATGATTTAAGGAAAGTTACCCTGCCCCCAACATATAAATATGTAGTTTTCCATGAAGCCAATTTCTTCTTCACATTGTCAATAATGGATTGCCAGCACACTTCGAATCTGGGGTCTACACCTACAGGAACTCCTGGGTACTTAATGGGAAGTGAACCAATTTTGAATTGAAAATTGACTTGTCTTTCTTCAGAAAAGCATCGTTCAGACCCACTCCATCAACAGTGCTCTTGTGATAATTGATTGTTGGACCAGAAACCATCTCAAAGCATTTCAAAATCCTTTTTACATTCTGCATCATGAGGGTGATTTAGGGATAAACCATTTTGACCTACTGAGACTCCCTCATCAATCTTGCTGCTTTAGCCCTCACCATGAGGATATTTATACCTTCAGCTGCAATTAAGAATAAAAAGGAGGAGACTGGATCTCCTTGTCTCAGTCCCCTTTCCATTTTCATCAGGGGGCGGATTGACCATTATTTAAACAGTATCTGTGAAAAATCATTCATAAATACAACTGCACTATTTTTCTCCAAATCCCATTTTATATGTCATGTCAATTGAGAAATTCCAAATCAAATTGTCTTATACCTCAAAGTCAAGCTTGACAATCACCCCCCGTTTTTAAAACTTTTTCCATCCAGCACATATCTCATTGGTGACTAGGATCCTATGGAGAATGTTTCAACTACTCAAAAAGGAAATTTGAGCTTCCCAAACTAAGTCAGGCAATACACTTTTTATTCTGTTAGCAAGAATTTTGGCTAGGATTTTGTATATGCAATCAACTCAACTAATAGGTCTATAAGCTCCAAAGACATTAGGACAATCAAATTTAGGAATTAAGGTGATAAAGGTAGCATGATACCCTTCACAAGTTTAAAGTTGCACTTGATTCAATCAAAAACTTCTGAATATCATTTTCAGTCAATCCTCAGAAAGATTCAGTCTGACGGATCACACTCCTTGATAGTTAGGCACAACTCTGATTCTGAGAAATCCTTTACCAGGTCAATTTTGCTTTCCTCATCCAAAAATTTTAAAGTTCCCTCCAATTTTTGGTCTGCACCAATTAGTCTCAATGTATAGTCTCTGGAAATGTTTAACAGCTTCTTGTGTGATCTCTGCAGGTTCTTGTAAAACGGCCCCTTCCATTGTGATGTGGCCAGTGAGGTTTCTTCTAGTTCTGGATCTGTTATTAGCAATGGCATGGAAATAACCTGTGCTTCTATCCCCAAGTTTTAACCAAGTTAAGCTCGACTTTTATCTCCAAAAGCATGTCATCCCTCGTGTTTAATTCCCACAGGTTTCTCCTAAGTAACACTTTAGACCTCTTTTCCTCTTCATTGAGTACACTTGATTCTTCTTTGATATCAAAAACATCCAATTCTATCTCTGTGTAGATTTACTCATCAAGGCACCCAAACACACACTTGTTCCATTTCTTAATCACAAACCTGACATCCTTAACTTTCTCATGACTTGGAAACCTGCCCACCCTTGCACCTCCGATGAATTCCAGCAAGATCTTACCAACTCCTCCCAAGTTTGAGGATGGCAATGGCAAGCATTTATAAACTTAGAAGGCTTGGGACCCTAGTCAGGAGAGGTTGATTACATAGATTCTTTGGAAGTCCCCATTGAGTTAAATTGGGTAAGTTCTTGCCATTCGCTATTAAGTATAAATTTGTCAATTCTGGTCCACTTCTATGTTTCTACATGACTTGATCTTGTAAGCCTCCTGGAAAGTTGATCAAAGTTGATCATTTCTAAATTCTTTATGAAATCATTAAATTCCTTCATGCTTTTGCATGCACTTGTACCTCCTAGCCTTTCATCCACTCTTCTGATTTCATTGAAATTATCCCCTAAGCACCAGTGGATTTGATACATCTGCTTCAAATTTGCGGTGACCTCCCATAACTTTTTCCTTTCCCCTGGATCATTAGGGGCATAGATATTGCCTATCAGACAGTGAAAATCAGGTTTTCATTTTCCTATTGAAAAATATAATTCTTATGCAGAATCTCCTTCTTACTGAGAATACCAACTCCTTATTCCAGATCGAAAAGAGCCCTCCTGATAAACCTTGTGCCCCCACATTGCCCATTCTGCTTCATTGTTGCCCCAAATTGAACCAACAGCTCTCCATTTAAGTTCTTTCCACTTGGTTTCTTGTATTAGTAAAATCTCCTCACCCTTTTCTCTAACCAATCTCTTCACCATTTTTTTTCTTCTCAGGCCTACCCAGTCCTCTGCAGAATCTTCACTGGAGGAAATACATTCCCTAGAATCCCTACAACTCCCAGTGGCCAACTACTAAGGTTACACCCTGCTGCCCTGATTTTGTGGTTGTAGATCCCCATTCATTCCCATTTCCGCAATTTGTTGCTAACATTCTCATCTTTCCCATTACCAACTCTAGCATCAGCCGGGCACATCTTCTCGGTGGGTAGGGCCTTGTATCTACTACTAGTTTTTATAGGAGTCACTAATACCGCTCTTATTCCCTCTTAACCCGTTGGGCTCAGAAGTTTCAATTCGGTCTCTCCCCACATGGGATTGAATTGGGTAGGGCCTTGTATCTACTACTAGTTTTTATAGGAGTCACTAATACCGCTCTTATCCCCTCTAACCCGTTGAGCTCAGAAGTTTCAATTCGGTCTCTCCCCACATGGGATTGAATTGGTCCAGATCCAACTTGGTCCTTTTGCAATTCATCAATTTGCTCAAGCTCACCTCCTTTTTGGGCTTGTAATGGACCAAAACTAACTTGCAATTCATCAACTTGGTCCATTTGTCTAGTTTCAATGATCTACTCTAATAAATACCCCTCCTATGGAATCAGCTGCCTCCAACAGATTTGCAGCCATATTTGTGTTTTCTAACTGTGCCAATAAGTGATTCTTGGTTCCCGTTCCTTCATCCCCTAAACACCCTCGAGCTCATAGCATAGCTCGACACTGATCTAATTGCAACTACCACCGTCTCCCATGATAACGATCATTTAGGTTTAATACTTGGTCCAGAAGGTAGACTAATGACCTATGTCAGGTCCATTTAAGGGGGATACGCCACGTCTAAGGTGAGCTATCGCCCTAGCACCCATGTTTCAACCCTTGTATAAGGGGTCTCAACATTAATGAGGACACCTACCTTTTACCCTATGGTCTTCTTACTCGCAAAGGCATTGTCACCGTCTCTCTCCTGAGGAAGCTCAGCTCTCTCCTCCATCTTTGGTGGTTTCCGGCAATCAAGTGTCAACCATCTTCCTAGACGGACTATTTCCACATCACCTACTTCTTTCCACATTTGTAAATTAAAAATTGCAAAAAATGGTGAAAAGGGGGGTAATAAAGTTATATCAAATGAGCCATTATAGAACATTGATAAAATTTGGGGTGAGCCTGTAGCTGGGCTTTATGACAAACGGTGGCTGCTTGACAACATTCAGTCTTGAATTGTTCATGCAGCATTTTTCCCTTAGTATGTTTGCTCTCTGATGGTTGATTAAAGACTTGAAGTAATTGTTGGAGTGAGGTTTTCATTGATGAATATGATCAGAATCAGATTAACCAATCAACATGATTTAGAGGGATTTGGGTGGATGGATGGATTGGCTTAGCAAGGAGGATGTGGACTAATAGCCCGACGTTTGTTTTGCAAATGTTGGGGAGGGTTTGGGAGCCCGGTGGTTTGTGAAACCCTGACTAGCTCGGATTGTGGAACCTCCGCAGAGGTGGGTTTCATAAGCCATGGGTATGGCAAATGACAATTTTAGCCTCCGAAATCTCTGCATCACCGATCGTCATGTAACAATAAAAATACAGATCTGGCCTCATCCATGAAAACACAGACCTCACCGTACTCCGCTTCTTCCTCACAGACCTCACCAGAGAGAGAGAGAGAGAGAGAGAGCTTCTTCCTCATCTGGAAGATTCGCAGCTCCTTTTTCTCATCTCGAAGATTTGCTTCATCTCCCGAACATGGGAGATTAATTTTTAATTTATTGTTTTGTTATTGTTTATTATTTTTAATTTTTAAGTTTAAAATTGCTATAAGGAGTGAATTTGAAATTTTAAAAAAAAATAATAAAAAAATAAAAAATATTAAAATAAAGAATATAAAATTTAATTTGTTAGCTTATTTAAATTAATTTTAAAATAAATTAACTTAGTAGCTAATAAAAAAAAATACATAATATATTTATTATTTTTTTACTACAAGTGTATTATTAGAAACTAACAAATATAATCATATCATACATTATTCAATTCTATTCAAATCAAACATGAATTTGTCTAATATGTTATCTAATATTATTTAAACTAAATACAAAAAAATTAATTTTACCTCATTATTAATTTGTACACTATCTCACTTCATTACTAATTCTATTCAACTTAAACAGTTTATCAAATGAGGCTGAAGATTGTTGGGTAGATCACCTGAAAATCAATTTTCTGTTTTTATTTCATGTGCTAGGTTTTCTGCACTTGCATCAAAGCAATTAACCGCGATAATGATATTTAATAAAAATGATCCTATGTGCTAATAGGGTTGGTCATATAGAGCGCTGTCCTATAGTAAATGTCGCGGCACTAGTCCTCTTACTAGTGTTGGATATGTCTTGTGCCCTTGGTGATTTGGCTTTTATACCATTTGTACTTTTATATACTACTTATTATCGAGTGTTCAGTCTTGTGCTTGCTCATGCTGATACTTCAAAGTAGAAGTGGTAATTCTTAACATGACATGTCGTACCACTCAAATTTTACACAAATTTAAAAGGTTAGGGTTGGTTTCTGTCCATGAAGTAAAAGTTGACACTACTTAATAACACGTTTAATAAACAACTCAAGTGGTTGTTGAACCTGCATAACTCAAAAATAATTTATATAACCTGTTTAATTTTTGTATCAATTCAAAACACAAAATGAATATTAAACACGTTAAATGCACATATA
>JAOTRH010000016.1:11700388-11756011 GCA_034768845.1 Heliamphora exappendiculata | reverse complement strand
TTAAGGAATATCAAGATGCCGATTAAATTAAATTGTCAGTAATTAAATTTAATTTGCGGGTATCGAGAATCTTAACGCTGGGAGAAATTGTAAGTATTTAATAACAGGAGCTCAATGTAAGAATGTCTTGAGATTATGGGTCAGACTGCAATTATAGTTCTTTAGTGGTGTAAACAGTAATTTAGTATTTTATGAAAATTGCAAAAATAGCTGCATGTCTTTTCATAATTGTAGAAACCTCTAGTAGGTGTCTATGTTCCACTAGAAGTTTAATTCATAATTACTCATCAGGTCCATGTTGTATCCCTATATATATGCAAGTAGGCTGAACTAGTTTTTGATGATTTTTTATCATTATTATTATGATATTATTTTTATTTTTTAAGACTTAAATATATCGGAATTCTACCGGTAGGAGCTCTCGGAGTATCGTAGCCCACACTACATTTGAGAATCGCGTAAGAAAATACAGTAGAAGATCTTGTCAGGGTTGGTATACTGAAAACTATGTTTTAATATTTAATTTTATTTTAATAAAATTAATTTTCTATTTTATGAGAATCTTTATGAGCAATGCATGCATATCATTTCTTTGTTATACATGAATGTCCAATATTCTGTATAATATTTAATCTGTTGCGTAGAGTACAACTTACACACAGAAAATCAGATTTTAGGTTCTTATAGAATATAAGTTTTATGTTCATAGTTTAGATGAAAATGGACATACTATCGGTAGGATTGTGACACAGAGTTTTAGTATGCCTATCTTAGTTACGGAGAACAGATAATAGCGTCGTCTATTGTTCCGACTCTCTGTGCCAGTGCACTTTGTATGTATTAAACGGGACATTTGAGGTAATTAATTTTATACTGACTACTGACTATATAAATTAATTCACACCCCAAGATTATTATGAATAGTGATTATCCTCTTAATACTGAAATAATTATTAATTTGCATATATTTAATATTTGTTATTTTGATTCATTAGAGAGTGCGATCTTATATGGGTCTATATTCCCGATGAGTTGGATAATGGTATTATTTATATGGCAAATATTAATTATTGACGAAATTTACGTCCCGAATAATCGGGATTGACGATACCCCCTAAAGGATGCTTACAAATTTTGATCGGACCAAACCCTACATGTGGATTTAATTATCCGGCGGTTAAATAAGTTAAGCAGAAAGACTTAAGAAATATCAAGATGCCGATTAAATTAAATTGTCAGTAATTAAATTTAATTGACGGGTATCAAGAATCTTAACGTTGGGAGAAATGATAAGTATTTAATAATAGAAGCTCAATGCAAGAATGTCTTGAGATTATGGGTCAAAATGCAATTATAGTTCTTTAGTTGTGTGAACTGTAATTCAGTATTTTATAGAAATTGCAGAAACCGCTGCTGGTTTTTCATAATTGTAGATACTGATATGCATCTTTTTTTAATTGCAGAAACCGCTAGTAGATGTTTGTGTTCCACTGGAAATCTAACTCATAATTACTCCACAGGTCCCTACTATAGCCCTATATATACGGTGGTAAACTGAACTAGTTTGAGATTGATAGGTCATATATCATTATCATTCTGATATTATTTTTGTCTTTCAAAGACTTAAATATATCGGGATTCTGCCAGTACGAGTTCTCGGAGAATCGTATCCCACACTAAGTTCGACGATTGCATAAGGAAATACAGTAGAAGATCTTACCTGAGTTTCAACTCAGAATCAACTCGTAATTGAAGATTAGATCGACAAAAGGTATTCATCTAAATTAACTTTGGTTGCACGGGTTTATTTTTTATCGTTCGACGTCAAAATTTTTATGTAGAGTCCGTTTCGGCGTTTGCCACTTCAGTTAATTTTTATCGAAAATCGTTTTACAAAAACAGTGATCTTGACAGTATTGCCTCTAACAAATTGGTATCAGAGCCATTTTATTTTTTGTTTACGGTTTATCGGGATCGGATAGATTTAAAATTGTGCTAACTTTATTTTGCAGATATTCTAATTCCGATTTTATGATCATTTATTATTTTCATATTTGATTGAATGTATGAATAATGATTTAATAATTTTTTTTAATCACGATGATTGATCGCGATAGATTAAGTTTTTTAGATTAATTGATTGTAAACTCTACGGAGGTACAGGATCAATGCAAATTTATTTGTTCTTGGGTTTTTGAATTTTTTTATTTTATGTAATTAAAAAATAAATGAGGACAAAGAATAGTACGAAGATTCTTGAAAAATATGGGTTTTGGGAACCTTGAAAAAGCTGTCACGTTTATCAAGGAAAGATTGAATAAAAAACACAGCAATGGTTTTTCCAATCTGTTCGGCGCAAGTTCACAAACAACAACACTGGTTTTGTTAAGAAGCAAAGTCCTACCCGGTTTCAAGAAGCAAAGCTGCGGCTTTCCGTTCTAAACAGTAGCAGAGGCAAAAAGCGCCAAACACGGCTCAGTGTTTTTGCAAAAATAGTGGCTGCGGCAGTCCCTATTTGCTGAAGCTTCAAAAGCGCATATTCCACTAACGCAGCCTTTTCCAAACCAATCACCTGGCGCAAGCAACCGGTTGGACTACAGTAGCGGTTTGTGAATAATTTCCAAAACATTGGCCTTTTTTTTTAATCAATAGCTGGCGGAATTCCTGGAGCATTCCAGGTGTTTGTTTTTTGATTGAAAAGGCTATTTCCAAAAGCAGTCTCCCTAGCTAGCGCAACAGTAAATCTTGCGTCCAGAAGTCCAAACAGTGGTGGTTTCCTAGAAAAATCAGAAAACGGTCTCCAAATGTAACTTGAATACAGGTGTTTATCCAAACTGAAAGCCTATCTTAAATAAGATATTGAGTTTTGATTCGATCATAAAATTAGTATATTTATATTTATTTTATATTTATTTATTTTTATTATTAACTGCTTCGATGATAAATATTAATTTTATTTATCCTATTAATTTTAATTAATTCCAATATTCGATTTTAATTAAAATATTTTGTAATAAAAAATTAAATTAAATTTTTTTAATTAATTAATTTTAATTAAATAAAAAAACTTTAGATATTTTATTTTTTACAAAATATCAGGTTTAAAGATGGTTTTTTTTAAAGTCGAATATCTTGAAAAAATATGAGAATTAATTTTGAATTTTGAATAAATTAAATAGAAAATATTTAATCAAAATAAATTATTATTTTTAAAAAAATATAAAATAGAAAATAAAATAAATAAATGCCTTTAATCACTACCTTAGCTGAAAAGTTAGAGGAAAATTGTGCATTTATTAAATTTTATTTGTTACGCATTTAAACATGAAAAGATGGTTTGATAAATCAGAATCTTTGAAATCGTGTATACAGAAAGATATTTGATTCTTTCAGATTGTGTGACTTTCGAAAGATAGTTTAACAAACCACAATATTTGGAATCGTGTACACGGAAAAATATTTAATTCTTTCAGATCGTGTGACTTTCGAAATTAATAAATTTATTTTAATTAAATAGATTTTTTATAACTCTAAAAAATATTTTAAAAATCTAAGTGGGAGAGAAAATTTATTCACAGATAAATCTCGCGGTCTCCATCACCAGTTTGTAGGCGATGCAATTAAACCCTACGTGTCGACAGTAAGACCTTCCTTCCCAACAGACAGATTAATTGACGTATTGTCAGTACAAACCTTCTTTAGGGATAATTCTGGATAATTGTTAATGTGGATCACTTCTCCATCTGAAGGGTTTATTGCGAAGCGATTGATTTAGAATTATGTGATGGTTAACACTTCGTTGTATATAATAGTATCCTCCCCATTTGAGTCGCTGCTATTATATACTGGACCGAAATTATGTCAGCTATTTAATTTTACTTGGTATTGTCGGTTACTTAGATAGTAAAATTAAAAGGAATTGGCATGTCTGATCTTATGAAGAATAGTAGACGTCCACCCATCGTGGCATGCTATTCTCAGGTAACCAGGCTAGTGGCGAATTAATTTTAAAATGGTAAAGGGAACCAAATTAAAATGAATTCAAAATTTTGCTCATCATAATTAACGATTTTATTTAATTATGTGATTCTCAGGATTAAAATGGATTTCAACCCACTCGCTTAAATATTCAAAGAAAACAAACTTAAGGGCAGCAAATTTTGTTGACTTAAAATATAACTCGGATATAACTTTAACTACAAATGGTATTCTCAATACCAGAAAATGTGTCTGTTTCGAAAAAATGTTCTTTCTCGGGGCCAAAAGGCATGAAGAAGAAAAAGGTTCAGAAACAGGAAGACACATTTTCCAGTGTAGTTAGTGGGTCACGGACTAGTGTGAAAAAGCCAAAAGAAAAATATTTTCACTGCTACCAGACCTGGCATTGAAAAAAGTTATGTCCGGCATTTCTCAGAAGACGGAACAAAAAGGGTAATTTCTTGTTCATTGGTAGTGGAAACATGTTTAGCGGTGTTATCTACCGGTACTTGACGTGTAGATACGGGAGCCACTAAACATGTCTACAATTCATTGTAGGGGTTCCAAAAAATTCGACAACTTAGTGATGGGAGATTTACCTATATATGGGCAATAGTACAAAGGTAACCATTGTTGCAGTAGAAGATATCATTCTCAATTTTGGTAGAGATCGAGTTTTAATATTGAGAGATTATCTTTATGTACCTACCATTAGAGAAAACTTAGTTTTTATTTTTGGATAGGCTAAAAATAGATATTTTGTTTATTTTAGTAACTCTGTAGTTATTAAGGATAATAAACGAATTATTTGTTCTGATACATTGGTGGATTATCTTTATATTATTACTACAATCTCTCCTACACTATAACTGACTGAAACGAATAATACATCTATATTACCATATAAGATAAAATTTTCTTCTTTAATGAACCAAACGTTTTTTTGGCATTTACGCTTGGATCATATTAATCTAAAAAAGATAAATAGACTGTTAGCAGATGGACCTTTGAGTTCATTGAAAGTTAAGACACTTTCAGCCTGTGAATCTTGTTTAGAGGGTAAGATGACCAAGAGGTCCTTTTCAGCTAAAAGCTATAGAGTTAAAGAACCGTTGGAGCTGGTTCATTCTGATATGTGTGGTCCTATGACAATCTGGGTTAGATGTGGCTTTGAGTACTTTGTCAGTTTCATTGATGACTACTCAAGGTATGGATACATTTACCTGATGCACCGTAAGTCTGAATGCTTTGAGAAATTCAAAGAATTCAAGGCGGAGGTGGAGAAGCGTTTGGGTAAAAGTATTAAATCATTACGATCTGACCGTGGTGGGGAATACCTCTTTAGATAGTTTAAGGACTACTTGTCATCAAAGGTGATTACATCCTAGTTGACTGCACCGGCACTCCACAACAGAATGGTGTAGCAAAAAAAAGGAATATGACTCTTATGGAGATGGTAAGATCAATGATTAGTAATTCAGGTTTACCAGATTCATTTTGGGGACTCACTTTAGAGACAACGGCTTACATTCTGAACTTGGTACCTTCTAAGTTAGTACCTTCTACTCCCATAGAATTATGGACCGGGCGTAGGCCTAGTCCGAAACACATTCATATTTGGGGGTGTCCAGCACATGTGCTGAAAGAGAATGCAGGTAAGTTAGAACCAAGGACGGAAGTCTGTTTCTTTGTGGGGTATCCCAAGGGAATGAAGGGTGGTCTATTTTATAACCCTAAGGATTAGAAGGTCATTGTTAGCACCAATGCTCAGTTCTTGAAAAATGATTATATTATGGATCACAAGCCCTATAGCAAAATTATTCTGAAAGAACTGAGAAAAAATACCAGTAGAACGGAAGAGGAACCACAAGTCACTGATATTCTATTACCTCATCGTAGTGGGAGGATTATCGGGACAGGTGCAAATCAAGACTAGGGTGCTAATGTACAGGGTTCAGATTCTGCACAGCCTGTTACTACTAGTTCATAGACACAGGTAGTGCCTCGTCGTAGTAGGAGGGTTGTTCATCAACCTGACTGGTATATGTTTTTTTGAGAGTCTTTCGATAGAATCCCGACAGAACTAGATACCGAGGCCTGTAACTACAATAAAGCATTGCAAGACAAAGATGCAGATCTTTGGCAAAGGGCTATGAATTCAGATATAGAATCTATGTATTCCAATCAGGTCTAAGAACTTGTAGAACCACCAGAAGGGATAAAACCCATTGGATGCAAGTGGAACTGCAAGAGAAAGAGAGAAGTAGACGGGAAGGTTAAAACCTTCAAAACTAGGCTTGTTGCTAAAGGGTTCACTTAGAAAGAAGGGATCGACTATGAGAAAACCTTTTTGCCGGTAGCCATGCTTAAGTCTATCCGAATTCTCTTATCCATTGCCGCACACTTCGATTACGAAATCTAGCAAATGGACGTCAAGATAGTTTTTCTTAACGGAAGTCTTGACGAGTGTATCTATATGATATAGCCAGACGGATTCATTGAAAAGGGCCAGAAACACATGTTGTGTAAGCTTAAGATATATATTTATGGACTTAAGCAGGCATTAAGGTCTTGGAACACTCGATTTGATCAAGTTACAAAGTCTTATGATTTTAGTCAAAGTCCGGATGAGACTTGTGTGTACAAGAAGCATGACGGAAGCGCGGTGATCTTTCTAGTACTTTATGTAGACGATATCTTGCTCATCAAAAACGAAGTGGGGGCATTATCTACGGTTAAAGTATGGTTATCTGGGTAGTTCGATATGAAAAACTTGCAAAAAGCCAGTCACATCCTTGGGTCAAGCATGTGTGAGATCGAAAACAAAGGATGTTGGGCTTATCACAAGCAAAGTATATCAATGATATCCTTGCTCGTTTTAGCATGCAAGATTCTAAGAAATGATTTCTCCCTTTCAAGCACGGAATCACTCTATCCAAAGATCAGTGTCCTATGACACCTGATGAGATAGAGAGGATAAAGGCGGTTCCTTATACTTCGACAATAGGAAGCCTCATGTATGCTATGCTTTGCACTAGACCCGACATCTGTTTTGCCGTTGGCATAGTTAGCAAATATCAGTTTAATTCAGGGCAGGAGTATTGGACTGCGGTAAATAATATAATCAAGTACCTAAAAATGACTAAAGATTATATGTTAGTTTACCAGGTAAACAGTCTAGTACCTTCGGGGTACCCAAACTAAGATTTTTAGTCAGACATAGTGCTTGCATCAGGAGACAACCTTGCAGATCCTTTACAAAGAGCTTACCGGTTAAGTCTTTTGAGAGTCATGTAGAGGGCATGAGAGTCATATGTATGGCAGCATAATTTTGAGTATAAGTGGGAGATTGTTGAGGTTGGTGTATTGAAAATTATATTTTTAGTATTTAATTTTGTTTTAATAAAATTAATTTTTCATTTTATGAGAATCTTTATGAGCAATGTATGCATATTATTTCTTTGTTATGCATGAATGCCTACTATTCTGTATAGTATTTAATCTGGTGTGTAGAGTACGGCTTGCACACAGAAGATCAAATTTTAGGTTCTTGTAGAGTATAAGTTTTATGTTCACAGTTTTGATGAAAATAGACATACCATCGATACGACTGTGGCACAGAGTTTTAGTAGGCATGTCTTGGTTATAGAAAACAGATAATAGCGCCGTCTATTATTCTGACCCTCTGTGCCAGTCTATTTTGTGTATATTGAACGGGATGTTTGGAATAATTAATTTTGTATTGACTGCTGACTATATAAATTAATTCACACCCCGAGGTTATTATGAATAGTGTTTATTCTCTTAATTCTAAAATAATTATTGATTTGCATATATTTAATATTCGTTATTTTGATTCATTAGAGGGTGTGATCTTATATGGGTCAACATTCCCGGTAAGTTGGATAGCGGCATTATTTATATGGCAAATATTAATTATTGATGGAATTCACGTCTCGAATGATCGGGATTGACAATATTCCCTTAAGGATACTTATAAGTTTTGACCGGACCAAACCTTACAGGTAAATTTAATTATTCGGCGGTCAAATAAGTTAAGCAAAAGGGCTTAAGAAATATCAAGATGCCGATTAAATAAAATTGTCAGTAATTAAATTTAATTGGCAGGTATCAAAAATCTTAACGTGGGGAGAAATAGTAAGTATTTAATAATAGGAGCTCAATGCAAAAAAGTCTTGAGATTATGGGTCAGAGTGCAATTGTAGTTCTTTAGTGGTGTGAACTGTAATTCAGTGTTTTATGAAAATTGCAGAAATCGCTGCAGGTTTTTCATAATTGCAGATACTGATATACGTCTTTTTTTAATTGTAGAAATCGCTGGTAGGTGTTTGTGTTCCACTTGAAGTATAACTCATAATTACTCCTCAGGTTTCTGCTGTAACCCTATATATACACGGGTAGGCTGAACCAGTTTAAGATTGATACTTCATATATCATTATCATTATGATATTATTTTTGTCTTTCAAAGACTTAAATATATCGAGGTTCTACCGGTACGAGTTCTCGGAGGATCGTAGCCCACACTACGTTCAAGGATCGCGTAAGGAAATATTGTAGAAGATCTGACCGGAGCTTCAACTCGGAATCAAGTCGTAGTTGAAGATTTTAGATCGACAAGAGGTATTAATCTAAATTAACTTTAGTTGCACGAGTTTATTTTTGATCGTTTGACGTCAAAATTTTTATTTGGAGCCCGTTTCGACGTTTACTTGTCTAGTTAATTTTTATCAAAAATTATTTTACAAAAATAATGATTTTGTCAGTATTGCCTCCAACAGATCTGACTGGAGCTTCAACTTGGAATCAAATCGTAGTTGAAGATTAGATCGATAAAAGGTATTCTTCTAAATTAACTTTGGTTGCACGGGTTTATTTTTGATCGTTCGACGTCAAAATTTTTATCTAGAGCTCGTTTCAGCATTTGCCCGTCCAGTTAATTTTTTACCAAAAATTATTTTACAAAAATAATAATTTTAGCAGTATTGCCTCCAACAACATCTAACATGCATAGTTCAAAGGAACCTTAATAAATAGGATATTCAAGATAAAGATCATAGCCCACTTAGTCTAGGCTAGATCTATTATCATTCATCCCTCACAGAGGCGCTATTTCTAAGAACAAAATATACAGGATATCAAATTAGATGAAAGAATATTTAAAACACAGCTTTTATGTCACTGACCTCACAAAATCTCACGGCCGTAACAAAGGGGTCTAGTAGCCATGATAAATATTGAGAAAAAGGTGCAGCCAAAAGAAGATATATGGTGGCAATTACTTTAGGTTCAACGAAATACACGGCCATGACAACCAAGGGTTGTGGTCGTCATGTTTTTAGAACCATAGAGAGCTTTTTATGTGTCTGGTGTGCTAGTGAACACAAAAAAAAATCAAAATACATTATTCTATGTAAAATAGAAGGTTACAGATTCACTATTTAATTAAAAAAAAACTTGTATGAACATGCTTTAATCGAAATAAATACTAATGAAATGATAAAAACGAATAGAAACATTAACTGTGATACCCCTGAGAGAGAGGAAATGGTGGTTTGAAGAAATATCACAAGATCCTAAGGTTACCTCATATGTATAGCCGTCTCGGATGTACTCTCGAATGTAGAAATCAAATTTTGCCAAGTAAACCATGCTCCAAGGTCTCACCGATGCAAGAAAAATTAAGAACTAGGCTCGGGAGTGTATAGTATGAATATCGAAATATCGGGTGGGGATTGATTTTGGCAGAGCTTAGGCATCCAGGTTATTCTCCTCTATTTTATGTGCAAAACGTCACCTATTTATAGGCAAGAAGGCAACACAGACCCCCTCCAGGATACTGCCACCTGTCCAAAAAGGTGTCAAAGTGGCGGCCGTGACCTTTATGCTTTTGTACAGTACTGGCCATGTCCTTTTTCATACTAACAGCGACAGCCATGACTTTCAAACGTCGTGGCTAGGTTTAGGGTTTTTAAAAAGTGGTGGCTATGAAAAAGGAAGTCGCGGCCTATTCTAGGATTTTCAAAAAGGTAACGACCGTGAGAGTAAGGACACGGCCTACTCTAGGATTTTCAAAAAGGTTGCGGCCGTGAGGATTGGGATGTCGCGGCCTGAATGTTTTTGGTAATTTCTTGAGTTTTGAATCGAATTCCTGACTTTGCTTACTTTGGAGTATCCTTGAGCACAATTTTTATACTTTCGTCATTAAAGAGCATTCGAGACAGGTGCCTAAGATTCAGCTTGATCAAATTGAAAAGTCTACAGCTGGTCAGCCTCTTCTTCAATGTCTACAAGACGGGCTCACAACTGTCGTTCCGCATAAACTTAATCCCCTTCCACGTGAGGCGTGTCATAGGCACTGCAAGCCTAAAAAAATCTTTCGCAAATCGATGGTAATAACCTACTAAGCCCATGAAATTCTGAATCTCAAATACGCTCTTTGGCCTCTCCTAATTCATCACTTCTTTTATCTTAGAAGAATCCACCACCACCCTGTCTCCCGAAATTATGTGCCCTAAAAACTTAACCTCGGGTAACCAGAATTCACACTTATCATACTTTGCATATAAACGATGCTCCCGCAACAACGGGCAATCCAAAGATGCTCCGCATGCGCCTCCTCTGATGGTGAATAAATGAGGATGCCATCCACGAACACTATCACAAACCTATCGAGGTACGGATGAAAGATACGATTCATGTCCTAGCTGTTTTCAAAAGAAGCAAATCACCTCTCGATGATTAGAACATCCTGATGAAGTAATAGATAGTGCAGGTGCCGAACGTGGATGTTGCTGAGATCCTGTAGAAAATGAACTAGGACCTCCTGACTTCTGCTTTTTAAATTGGCGCCGATCTAACTGCACACTCATGCCCCCTGCTACGACTTGCCTTCCTTGACCTTACAGCTCAAGGCCATTGCATTCTCAACCTTAATGTCGACCTCCACTAGCTTGGTGTAAACTAGGAATCCTAGAGCCGCAATCCTATCTTTGATAGCAGGGCGAAGACCCCGTTCAAACCGTTTAGTGTGCAACTCTTTCGTTTCCACCATCTTAAATGCAAACCGTGACAGATTTGCGAACCTGGTCTCATACTGGACTACTGTCATGCTCCCTTGCGTGAAAGAGAGAAACTCCTCCCAATTAGTGTCCCTCGAAGATCCTGTAAAGTACTTCTCCAGAAATGCTCTGGTGAAAGCGGCCCACGTGCCCTCCACAATTTTCTTGACAAACGTCTACCATTTTCTCGCATAATCGCGGAGTTTGAATGCCGCCAACCTTACTCTCAACTCATCCTCCACGATTTCAAGTGTATCAAGCATCGTGGTAGTCACCTTTAACCATTCAATAGCAACTTTAGGATCAAGCTACCAAGAAAAGGTAGGAGGATCCAACCATCAAAACTCTTTTATTGCCACTATTGCCATTTGCTTGGAAGCTCTTGCTCTACCCCTAACCGCTTTGGCTAAAGCTAATCGTTATGAGCATCTCCTATGTATCGTCAACGCCACCTGCCTGTCCCTACGAAGTATGCACATCCCCTTCTTCCCGGACTTGGGCATACACGCGACGTCGGTTGGAACTTCGGCCTCTACCTTGTCTCAGTAACATCGCTCTATATAAGAAAGAATAAGAGAAGATATCAATATGAAGGCATAAACCAATTCACCTTCCATCAACAAAATCACATTTAACCAAGCTACCACATAACATGTACAACCACATCAACACATCTCACGAAACAAGGATGACTAATCGGAATGACACATCATTCTAAGTAACATGTGTAGATCTCTTGTTAGAATGGACGTCAGTCTAATGCCTTTCCAACTCGAGCTTCGCACTAGTCGACTAGACACTTAAGGGCAAGACACACCATCCACAAATCCAACCTCCATACCCAAATACCACATAGCATGCAAACATTAAGTTACTTTGCAATTACAACATGCAAACACACTAATACATAAATGTCACGCGTCAATGTAAGCTCTCGCGTAATGGACCAACCATTCCCACAGTTCTTAGGTATTCCAACCTAGATCTCTAATACCAATTTGTCACACCCTGAAAATGTAACGATAAAACTCCACCCGATTGATAGGAAAAGAAGCCGATTTAAAGAATCCAAGCTCAAGGAATTGTAGAAAATAACTCCTTATTTTAAAATAATTCAAAACCTTCAACTTTCTTGCAAAGATGAGAATAAAAGTGAGTATTTTGCTTGTAAAATATTTTTTAAAATAGGTTAATTTATGCCCCAAAAGATATCCAAGAAACACCAAACAAACCCCTTTTTAAACTAAACTTACAAAAAAATTTCACCAAGTAGTGTCCGCTCGAGTAGATCCTCCACTGCTCGAGCAATGAGATACTTGAGAGCTACTTAGTCAAAAACCTGAAATTTTTTCTTAAGTGTTGGAAAGACACCAATTTTTCTCATACTTTGAGATAGGAAAAAATTTGAAGTCAAACATACATTTAGTAATGAAATAGCTCCATACAATCTGAAAACTCAAAAATTTAATATTTAAAACCATAATATTTCACCCCAAAACCAAGGAATTAATCCAAATTACGAGCCCAGCATCATCACATGCATACAGGTCATTAATTCATAACCTTAGAGCCTCACAAAACAGGTTACTCCAACCCAAATCACATTCCTCCAAAGTATCCAAAAAGAATTACGTTTACAATTTTAATTCCGAAAAGATTCTACTAATGAATATGTAATTATATCAAAAAACAACACAAAAAAGGTCTCAATGACCCTTCTTCTCATTCCACTATCTTTTTTCGCTATTACCTAAAATTATTTACACAACATAAGCTGAGACTCATAAAATATAGACTAGAAATGAACAATGCATGATATGCAAGGATGGTTATGCAAAATGTACGACAATGTTTTACCTAAAACCAATTTTGTTTTCAAGTCGACTTCCATTCACATAACCGGATTTCCACTTATAAAGTCATAGTTCTACCTTTCCATTTTCTTGTTAATCACAGCCCTTTCATAGTGTCCCAACTTTTCAAATCATTCCAATTATATTCATCATTACAATCAAAGTTTTTCAAACCTAAAAATGTACTCTTTGACGGTCATTCACTGCAGGACAAGTACCTAGCCCAATTTCGTACTTTTTGACAGTCTTTTACTGTAGGATAAGTACTTAGCCCAATTATGTGCTTTTTGACAGTCCTTCACCGCAAGACAAATACTTAGCCTTATTACGTACTCTTAACGGTCTTTCACTGTAGGACAAGCACTTAGCCCAATTGTGTACTCTTTGACGGTCTTTCACCACGGGACAAACATTTAGCCCAATTACGTTTAAATTATTCACAATAAAGACCAACACAAGTTCAACCGTCAACCCAATTCCTCTCGTCAAGCCCAACATAGTTAGGATACAAATTATCAACAATTACACATATACTCTTGTTTCACATATTCCGGTTGAACTAGTTCAAATCCCAAATTAAATGTCTCATGCTATTCACATTCATTAAACTCTTAGAATTTATTCAAAATTCTCAATCCATCACTCCATCATTTTCATATATCATCAAGTTTCATGGGATTTATATACAAATAGATTAACAAAACTCCCAATTTATCCAAAATTCAATCACTTTGTCTGCTTGAGCTTATCAACCAAAAACTCCCAATTTTCAAGGTTTAACCCAAATCAAATCCTAACTTTCCAACTCACAAGTTAAAGGTTCTCTAACGATGAAATCATGATAGATTTACCACAAATCATCTATAAACTCAAGATCCAACATTTTTTAACATTAAACCCTAACCTAGGGTTCTAAAAATATAGAGTTTTCATGCATACTTATATATACACAAGTTATACAACTCATGTCAATGAAATATTCAATAATAGTCATATATCCTACCTCTTTGATAGTTAAATCACAAGATTTAAGACCCTAGCAACCTCCAACACCACAAATCACCAACCGGTGGATGGAAATGGAGCCTCCAACGCGTGTAAAAATCTCTCCAACGGTGGTTGAGCAATATGAGAGCTAGAGATCTACTAAAGGAGGGACAAGCGAGCACAAGGAAGCTCTAATGGCATCCCTAGGGTTTTCTCTCATGTCTTAGAGAGAGAGAGAGAGAGAGAGAGAGAGTGAGTGAGACCCTGACCTATTTTTTTGGGCGTTTTTCGACACGCGTTTTGTGTTTTCGTTATAGTATATTTTTACGTATTTTGATGCATGATCGGGCTTAGATATGCATGCGGGGCAAATTTTCGGGGCTGTAGGGCATTGTGGTGCAAATTTCAAAAAATTTTAAAAAAATATATTTTTGAGGCCTATGAATATCTGAAGTTAGATATTTTCATAAAAATATTTTTCAAAACTTCTCCAACAAGCTTCCTATTTTCTTTCTACATTATTTCTAACTTCTCGGGGGCCCGGGGCTCGATTTTCAACAATCCAACAACGGATCCTTGCTATTGGCATGGTGGCGTACGTGTTCATTCAAACAGAATTTCATTTCGACAAAATTAGATTTTGCACGTGGATTGAGACATCGAGTTTTTAACTCACCGAGGTAGGATCCTAGACTCTAATATTTTTTAAGGATGCTACGTGTAATCGTGTGTATTTTTACCGGTTAAAAATGCACGAAAAATCAATTGAAAGATCGAGTTTTGGGTTTAAAAGGGGTTTTGTGTGGTTTCAGTTGGGTGAACCGAGTTTTGAGATTTTTCGTTCGGTAGTTTTTGATGTTATGGGCTCGTATATGTCCGTGGGTGTTAATAATATGTGGGTTGGTAGGTTTCTATGTGTTTTGAAGCATTATAGTTTCTATTGAAAGTTTCGGGGCTTAAAACAGAAAATATGTGAAGTGAGGGCTGTTTGAGGCACTCGATGGGGCGCTCGAGCGCCGTTGCGCGCGCGAGCAGACTGGCTACGGTGCAGGGCTATTTTCTTTTGGTCATATCTCCCTCATTCGAACTCAGAATCAGGTCATTTTTATGTTCAAATTGAAGCCCCCGAAGTCTTCTTTCTAATGAAACCTCTTTCACAATAGAATTATTTTTGTAGAAAAAGTTATGATCAAAATAGTGACGGTGTGTCAGAATTTCTTAATCGTTTTTCACCAGTTTTTGGCCATATGTTTGGGAAAAGCTTATTCCTCATCCTTGTTGGAACTTTTTATCAAATTTATTGTTCCTTGGGAGTTTTTTTATGTTGTTTGGTGGTTGGGTTCTTGGTTTCCAATTAGTTCCTAACGGTATTCAGTTGATTGATTATGGGATTAATTGACTAAAATACTGTTAGATTTTTTTTGGGGTTCGATTGGTTGCGTGGCAGCTTTGGGGGTCGTGTTGTGGCCTCGGGTGTTTTTGTGGTGCCATCCTCGGGTGTGACATGCATGGTTAGATGCAGGTTGCTGGGGCACGTTAGGGCCCATGACACCTTTGGAGAAAAGATGGTGTTAGTGACCTCGTGGTTGGAGGGGCTTGGTGTAGCCTTCTAGTTAGGCTTGGTAGTGTGGGTTGCTGGTTATCCCTGCGAGTGGATGCCGGGTTTTTGTGGTGGGTGATGTCACAGTTTGAGATTATATGGCTATGTGCGCTTATAGCTGTCTTTATGCATTTATAACTGTGGTTTATTATGCATGGATTATGTAAGTGGATTACATGTTTTGGTATCATTACATGTACCGTAATTGCATGCTTTAGATCTCTGAAGTTTTATACGCTTGATTATATAGAATATGAGGAACGGATGCATGTGATGCATGTTGCATGAGTTGTAGATTTTATGCGAGTCGCGTATGTAGCATGTGACGTGATTTGTAAAATGTAGTGACATTACGTGGCTTTATGCATTTAAATCCTGATTAAGTTATGCATAGGTATGTTCAGTGTTATCCCATGATGTTCGGTGTTATCTTGTAATATGCGGTTTTATCCCATGATGTGCGATCTTATCCCGCAGTATACGATTTTATCCCGTGGTTTACGGTTTTATCCCGTGGTATAATTCGTGGTCGGCGGTTTCATCCTGTAGCTTACGGTAAAATATGCGATTTTACCCCATGGTTTGGTTTATGGTTTTATCCCATAGTATACGATTTTATCCCGAAAATATATGTTTATGTACGGATCTTTGTCTCAGTGTTAGGATTGTGATTGTAGTGTGTGAAGGCCAGTTGTTAGATCTATGGTTGCGGCGTGTGAGGACCGATTGTATGTATCATGGATTGTATGTACTGCATTATGGGACAGATAGACTAATTTTCAAACTATTTTAAGAGTCGTGTGAATCGCGATCTAAAAATTCTTTTTCAACTGTTTTTAGGCTCCTATGAGTGAGTCAAAAGATGGTTTGTATCCTCACTTTTCCGTTTGCATGTGAAAACTATTTTCAAACTTGAAAGAGAGTCTAAACTTGCACTTCGATTCCCTAGCATATTTTGTTTATACTGCATGCCTGTCTAGTTTTTGCTGAGCCTTGGCTCACGATGTGGGATTTACTTTTCTTTAGGTACCGGTCACGTTGGTTGATCTGGATGCGCTATTGAGGTAAAAGAGTTATAATCTTTCTTTTTATTTCTATCTGTATCATGTATGCTTAATACATATTTCTCAGTGTTACAGCCTTGTAATGTTTGCCATTCGGCGTTTATATACAATGCATGTACGTTTGCTTTGAGAGTTTATTCTCGGGTTGGGTGTATGTTTGGTTATTTATGGGTGTTTCACGTGGTCCGAACTTTGGGGTGTGACAATTTCATATCAGAGATCTAGATTCGAATACCTAAGAGCCGTGGAAAAAGGTTTCATCACTGTGTGAGGTTGATTGCGTGTGCTTGATTGCATGTGTTTAGATGCTTTGATAACTTGATTGTGTCAGCATGTTAGCTATGTGAATGATGTGTATATGTGAGCATGGGGGTTGAATCTTAGGAGTGATAGTTTTTCCTTTGGGCGTTTGGGTTAACAAACTTAGGAGCCAAGTTAGAAACGCTTTTAGCTGACGTAATTTCTAGCAAGCTGTCTGAGTAGGTTATCCAGATCAACGCATCATCTTTGTTGGTTCTCCTTGGTATATGGGGTTTTGTTTAGCATGAACCTATGTGCTTATGTGTTAGCATGCTTATGTGGTTTATGTTATGTGCTGCATCTCATGTTCTATCTTTTTCATATAGATGCGATGTCTGCGAGACGAGGTCGAGGCCATGGCCGTGGTGCTGGCCAAGGGAATATTCCTATCCCTGATGCTGGGGATGCAAATGCTCCCCTGGGACCAATGGACGCAACGAAATTGCTGCGTGTGCTGGCGGGTTCTATCCAGCAGTTGGTTAGAGGTGAGATTGTTATGGAGAGAGAGAGAGTACCTGAGACGAGAGCTGCAATAGGTATGCGAGAGTTCAGGCGCATGGATCCACCTACCTTTGCGGAAGATCCTAATCCTATTGTGGTGACAGAGTGGCTGGAGTTGGTGACTCAGATCCTAGACACATTGCAGAATGAAGAGGACGAGTTGCGGGTATTTTTTGCTACCTTTCAGTTGAGGAGTGCTGCTCATGCGTGGTGGAAGTATGCCAGGACCATTGCGGGAGTCACATGGGCAGCATTTACAGGAGTGTTTCTGGAGAAATACTTCTCGACTTCGAAGAGAGATTTGTACAGGGAGGAGTTTTACACTCTTACCTAGGGGGCCATGGATGTCATGCAGTACGAGGCCAGGCTTACATGATTGTCCCGATTTGGACCAGACTTGGTGAGCACAGACGAGTTGCGATCTATGAGGTTTGAGCGGGGTTTGAGGCCGGCGATCAGGGAACGTGTGGTCGCGATGGGACTTCGGGTGTTTACAGAGCTGGTGGAGGCAGCAGCAAGCGTGGAGAACATTATGATAGAGATTTGAGCTTCCAGAGAGGCCCAGACACCACATGGTGGGATATAGGCGCAGACAGGTGGGCGTTCCAACAAGAGGCAGAGGTCCTATGGTCCTAGCTTTCATCCATTTGGACCATAGCAGTTCTCTACACCAGCACCATCAGTGACTTTATCAGGGAGGCCAGAGAAGAGGGAAGTCAGATGTTATCTATGTGGAGAGCTGGGGCATCATGTTCCAGATTGCCCGCAGCCGAGGTAGTACCGAGACCCACAGTTGAGGCAGTCTCAGAGTTCCATACCAGCTCACTCGCAGGGGACAGAGCTGCCAATTTACTATAGATGTGGTCAGACGAGGCATATCTGTAGGACTTTTCCCTAGAGAGAGGATGCGCCAAGTATAGTGGGCACACCAGCGAGCTCGTGTGTGCAGGAGCGACAATCATATCCTGTGGTTCAGACTTTCTGGATGGCAGGTGGGAGTACATCAGTTCAGTCAGTGCGGCAGTCGACGGCACCGAGTTATGGTGGACAGAGCAGAGCAACATTGCCACGAGCGTATTCCCTGATAGCTCTTAGTTCTTCTAGAGCACCAGTTGTGCCGGATGATGCAGATATGCCTTCAGCGAGCAGAGGTACTTTCTGAGTATACAGGCTTTGGGCCAGTTTCCTTGTTGCATTTGTTTAGGAGTTGATGATAGATTCCGTGGGTAGTATGCTGTGTTAAGGCAGCCATTGGCTAGGAGGTAAAGTTGGGGTGAGTTGTAGACCCCGAGTCTTTGAGATAGTTGGCCATTGTTTAGGATGCCTGACCTTGTTTGACTGTATTCTATGAATGGTTTGGCTAATCATCTTGTATGCCTGTGTCGATTGTGATCGACGTGGTTGTTTCTTTTGACCTTGAGTTGAAGCTCGGGGGTGAAATTCCTTTAAATGAGGTAGAGTTGTGAGACCCTGACCTATTTTCTTTTTTGAAATTTTTCGACGCGCGTTTTGCGTTTTCATTATAGCATATTTTTACGAGTTTTGATGCATGATCGGGCTTAGATATGCATGCGGGGCAGATTCCTAGGACCGTGGGATGTTGTGATGCGAATTTTAAAAAATTTCAATAAAAGATATTTTGGAGACCTATAAATATCTGGAGTTAGATATTTTTATAAAGATATTTTTTAAAACTTCTCTAACAAGCTTCCTATTTTTTTCCTGCCTTCTCTCTAACTTCTCCGGGGCCCGAGGCTCGATTTTTAATGATCTAACAGTGGATTCTTGCTATTGGCACAGTGGGCTACGTGCTCAATCGGACAGCATTTCATTTCGGCAAAGTTCAGTTTTGCATGTGGATCGAGGCATCGAGTTTTTAACACACCGAGGTAGGATCCTAGACTCTCATATTTTATAACGGTGCTACGTATAATCGTGTCTATTTTTATCGGTTAAAAATGCATGAAAAAACGATTAAAAGATCAGGTTTTTGGTTTAAAAGGGGTTTTGTGTGGTTTTGGTTGGGTGAACCGGGTTTTGAGATTTTTCATTCTGTGGTTCTTGAAGTTTTGAGCTCGTGTATGTCCATAGGTTTTAATAATATGTGGGTTGATAGGTTTCTATGTGTTTTGAAGCATTATAGTGTCTGTTGAGAGTTTTGGGGCTTAAAACAAAAAACATGCAAAATGAGGGCTGTTCGGGGCGCTCGATGGGGCGTTCGAGCGAGCAGATTGGCTGCGGCGCAGGGCTGCTTTGTTTTTGTCATATCTCCCTCGTCCGAACTCGGAATTAAATCATTTTTGTGTTAAAATTGAAGCCCCAAAAACTTTCTTTCCAATGACACCTCTCTCACGTTAAAATTCTATTTGTAGAAAAGGTTATGATCAAAATAGTGATGGTGTGTCAGAATTTCTTAATAATTTTTTACTCGTTTTTGGCCGTATGTTTGGGAAAAGCTTATTCCTCATCCTTGTTGGAACTTTTTATCAAATTTCTTGTTCCTTGAGAGTTTTTTGTGTTGTTTGGTGGTTGGGTCATTGGTTTTCGATTAGTTCCTAACGGTATTTAGTAGATTGATAGTGTCGTGTCGTGGCCTCTGGTGTTTTTGTGGTGTTGTCCTCGGGTGTGACATGCGTGGTTAGATGCGGGTTGTTGGGGCACAGTTATGTGTGTGGTGCTTGTGCATCGTTGGTTGTGGGGCGTGTTAGGGCCCGAGACACCTTTGGAGAAAAGATGGTGTTAGTGACCTCGTGGTTCGAGGGGTTTGGTGTAGCCTTCCAGTTAGGCTTGGTAGTGTGGGGGTTGCTGGTTATCCTTGTGAGTGGATGTCAGGTTTTTGTAGCGGGTGATGTCACGGTTTGAGGTTATATGGCTATGTGCGCTTATAGCTATCTTTATGCATTTATAATTGTGGTTTATATACATGGATTATGTAAGTGGATTACATGTTTTGGTATCGTTACGTGTACCGTAATTGCATGCTTTAGAACTCTGAAGTTTTATACGCATTATTATGTGGAATATGAGAAACAGATGCATGAGATGCATATTGCATGAGTTGTAGGTTTTATGTGAGTCACGTGTGTAGCATGTGACATGATTTATGAAACGTAGTGATATTACGTGGCTTTATGCATTTAAATCCTGATTAGGTTATGCATAGGTATGTTCGGTGTTATCCCGTAATATTCCGTCTTATCTTGTAATATGCATTTTTATCCCGTGGTGTGCGGTCTTGTCCCGCAGTATACGGTTTTATCCCGTGATTTATGATTTTATCCCGTCGTATAATCCGTGGTCAGCGGTTTCATCCCGTGGCTTACGGTAAAGTATACGATTTTACCTCGTGGTTTGGTCTATGGTTTTACCCCATAGTATACGGTTTCATCGCAGAAATGTATGTTTATGTACGGATGTTTGTCTCAGTGTTAGGACTGTGGTTGCGGCGTGTGAGGGCCGGTTGTTAGATCTATGGTTACAGCGTGTGAGGGCCGATTGTATATATCATGGATTGCATGTACTGCATTATGGGACGGATAAACTAATTTTCAAACTATTTTAAGAGTCATGTGAATCGCGATTTAAAAACTCTTTTTCAACTGTTTTCAGGCTCCTGTGAGTGAGTCAAAAGATGGTTTGTATCCTCGCTTTTCCATTTGCATGTGAAAACTATTTTCAAGGCTTGAAAGATAGTCTAAACCTGCACTTTGATATCCTAGCATGTTTTCTTTATATTGCAAGCCTATCTAGTTTCTACTGAGCCTTAGCTCACGGTGTGGGGTTTGCTTTTCTTTAGGTACCGGTCACGCTGGTTGATCTAAAGGCGCTAGCGAGGTGGAAGAGTTATAATCTTTCTTTTTATTTCTATCTGTATCATGTATGCTTAATACATGTTTCTCAGTATTGGAGCCTTGTAATGTTTGTCGTTTGGCGTTTATATATAATGCATGTATGTTTTCTTTGAGTGTATTCTCGGGTTGGGTGTATGTTGGTTGTTTATGGGTGTTTCACGTGGCCTGAACTTTGCGGCATGAGAGAGAGAGAGAGAGAGAGAGAGAGAGAGAGAGAGAGAGAGATGATAGAAATGAAATAAAAGGGCTATAACCCAAAGTTTAACATTCCCACTGCCAACAGTTCGTTCGAGCAAACCCATGGCCACTCGAGCGGCCCTCACTGTGTGAGAATTCAAGAAAAAAAAAGTTATAGAGCTTGAATTTTAAACCAAATACTTAACAACTCGTCCAAATAGGTGTCAAAGTGGATTTTCATGTATTAACAAGCATACAATTATCATTATTCATCATTACCTGGGTTAAATTTTAATTTTTTCACATAATTAAACACTAAACTATTTTTCCACCAAAAATGTCATCACAAAATTTAATTTATCTTTTCAAATTAAAAGGGACCGAATCCTTCCTATAACCGAACCCGAACCCCTCCCAACGCACGCCATCAGTTATGCATGCTTCCATGCAACGTTTTGATCTTTACATGTCTTGTTACTTTTTTGGTTGCCTCGTATTTTCTATGAATTTTTCTCTTATTTAAAAATAATTATAAAAAGTTTTTATAAAAATGAAATTTTATAAAAATTAAGTTTTTTAATGGAAACTTAAGATAAAAATTTTTATATAAAAATAAGAAATTTAAAGACTAAGAATTTCAAATAAAATATAAAGAAAATCTTAGTCCTCAAACTTCTTTTAAGATAAGGTAAGGGTTTTTTGTTCTTTTTAGGACTAAAGTAAGAAAATTAAGATTTTATTATTACAAAATTTTTTTTATAGTTTTATGAATTTTAATTAGTTTAAAATCAAGTTTTAAAATTAGATTTTGATAAATATGATCACTGAATCTTATAATAAATTAATTTATAAGAATTTTACTAAAATTAGTATTTTAGCATATTTTGGCCACTATTATGAGTTTTAGTTAGTTTTTAATAAAAATTAAATTTTTAGAAAATTAAGATAAAATATTTTTGTAAAATAAAAATTTTAAATGAATAAGATAAAATTTTGATACAATAAGGTTTAGGAAGTTAAAATTTTACTAAAATTAGTGTTTCATTTGTTTATCTAGATTTAGATATTCCCGAACAAATTTGATTTAATAAAGTTTAGGTAAATAGCTCAGTACTACACTAAATTACATGACATGTTTTAAAAGTTTTAATTCCTGAAAAAGTACCGTGTTATGTGAAATTGATAGTTTTGCTTGACCATGAATATCATTGTGAAAAGTTATTTTATTTGTGCAATCGATATTGTTGTCTTGTCAAAATGTTGACTTTATAATGAATACGATTGATGCCTTGAAACTTACAATGATTATGGGTATGGTTGACACCTTAAAACTGACAATAATTATGGGTACGATTGATGCCTTTAAATCGATTATTATAATGGGTATAGTTGACACCTTAAAATCGATAATCTTTATGGCTGTAGTTGACGCCTTAAAACTAAAATGAATTTCAATAATTATAGTCTTGAATAAGTTATTTTTGAAACGTGTGAATTTATAGTAAAACTTTTGATTTAATAACTGAGTACGCATACAAACTTTACACTTATAAAGTTGTTGTTATGCTATTTCAAGGTAAATTCGCAAATCTCTAAGACAGCTTGAAAAAGAAGAAATTGCTACATTGTTTTAGCCCTTACGAGTTTATCAAGGCCTTCATGTTTTAAATGTAAATATTGGTGAATATTATATACGTGAGTTTTGGTTTATAATGATAATGTATTAGGTGGCATTAGTTTTGAATCTGGATAGGTTATTAAATTACATGCTTATGCAAAAAAATTCAAATTAATGTTCTTTTGAAAATTCCTAACTATTTGAAAACAGGCCTTAGGTGAATTTTAACTCTTTAGCTTGTCACGGACGCTATTAATAAAAATAGATCGTGACATATGAAATTTGTTAGCCATTATGTATTTAATTTTTCTTTCATTAATAGCTCATTTTTGCTTATTTTTTACACAATTTAAAAATTCTTAAAGAATAAAGGATACGTGCACATAAGGTTTTACATAGGTTTATCTGGATACATAAAGAAGGACTTGAATGGCTAATTAGTGGTATATTCTTGAAGTATATGTAGCTCATAAAGTACTTATTTAAAGAATACCATATATTGTAATACATGGAAGAGAATACTATAACCACCATGATTCGTACGTAGAGTTTTTTATTTGAGTGGGAGTAATTGCTATAGATGACATAGGTAGTATAATAACAATATTCAGTCACTGTCACTTATTAAATTATTGAAGTCCTATGTGGTCCAAGTGAAAAAATCTAAGAATTTCTTCTATGTAAAAAATTTATATGTGGCCAACATAGATATTTATAATTATTTGCATTATTTAATGAGTGATAGATAAAAAATAATTATTAGTAAAAAGTCACATTTATTTGTGAATAGGTACATATTATGAATAAGTGCAATTGGTACTCCTTGATAGAAGGAACATCGTTGTCTATAGCTAAAAATGAGTCCCCAAGATAGTCTTTAATAAAAAATATCTGAGATCCATCAACAGTTTTTATGAAGATAGTGTTATAGGTTAGAAGTATCTCTATGATAGTGTAGATTTTTTTTAAGCACTTAAACAACATACTTGAAGGTACATAATTCATATTTTTGCTATATATAAATAGGTCTATTTTATTTACATTTAGATCATCGAAGTGAGCCACACTAAGCACTATGTTAAAAATAATGAATACATCTTCACTTCTTTAAAATGTATAGAGGAGTCAAATCCCTTCTCTCCAAAAAGCCTACTGTTGTTGGAGACAATACTGCCAAGATCATTATTTTTTATTAACAATTTTAAATAAAAATTAACTGGACTGGCAAACGCCGAAATGGGCTCCAGATAAAACTTTTGACAACGAACGATCAAAATAAAATCCGTCAAACCAAAGCTAATTTAGAAGAATACCTTTTGTCGATCGATTCTTCAACTACGATTTAATTTTGAGTTGAAACTCCTGTCAAATCTTCTACCGTATTCCTTTATGCGATCCTCGAACGAAGTGTGCGCTATAGACTATCAAGAACTCGTACCGATAGAATTCAAATATATTTAGTCTTGAAAGAAAAAATATGATATCATCATATGATATGAAACTGATTTAGCCTACCCGCATATATATAGAGTTACAGCAGGGACCTGGAAAGTAATTATGAGTAAGACTTCCAGTGAAACACAGACACCTACTAGCGGTTTTTGTAATTATGAAAAGACACTGTGGTTTTTGAAATTTTTATAAAATACTGAATTACAGTTCATACCACTAAAGAATTATAATTGCACACTGACCCATAAGCTCAAGACCATATAGCATTGAACTCTTGTTATTAAATACTTACCATTTCTCTCAATGTTAAGATTTTTGATACCCGCCAATTAAATTTAATTACTGACAATTTAATTTAATCGACATCTTGATATTCCTTAAACCATTTCGCTTAACTTATTTGACCGCCGAATAATTAAATCCAATTACAAAGTTTGGTTCGGTCAAAACTTATAAACATCCTTAAGGGGGTATCGTCAATCCTGATCTTTCGGAACATGAATTTCGTCAATAATTAATATTTTTTATATAAATAATACCACCATCCAACTCACCAGGAATATAGACCCATATAATATCACACCCTCTAATGAATCAAAACAACGAAAATTAAATATATGCAAATCAATATTTATTTTAAAATTAAGAGAATAAGCACTATTCATAATAATTTTGGGATATAAATTAATTTATATAGTCAATATAAAATTAATTGTCCCAAATATCCCGTTCAATACACACAATATGTGGGCAGCTGACAGGCCAGACATGGTGTATATTGAACGGAATATTTGGAGTAATTAATTTTATACTGACTATAAGAATTAATTTACACTCCAAGATTATTATGAATAGTGCTTATTCTCTTAATTCTAAAATAATTATTGATTTGCGTATATTTAATATTCGTTGTTTCGATTCATTATAGGGTGCGATCTTATATGGGTCTATATTTTTGGTAAGTTGAATAGCGGTATTATTTATATGTCAAATATTAATTATTTACGAAATTCACGTCCCGAAATATCTGAATTGACGATACCTCCTTAAGAATGCTTATAAGTTTTGATCGGGTCAAATCTTGCAGATGGATTTAATTATTCGGCGGTCAAATAAGTTAAGCGGAAAGACTTAAGGAATATCAAGTTACTGATTAAATTAAATTGTCAGTAATTAAATTTAATTGGCGTGTATCGAAAATCTTAACGTGGGAAGAAATGAAAAATATTTAATAATATGAGCTCAATACTATATGGTCTTGAGATTATAGGTCAGAGTGCAATTGTAGTTATTTAGTGGTGTAAATTGTAATTTAGTATTTTATAAAAATTGTAAAAATTACTGTGTCTTTTCATAATTACAGAAATCACTTGTAGGTATCTGTGATCCACTGGAAGTTTTACTTATAATTACTCCCCAGGTCTCTACTGTAGCCCTATATATATGCGGGTAAACTGAACCAGTTTGATATCTCATATATATCACATACCATATTTTTTATCTTTCAAGACGAAAGATATTTGGGTTCTACCGGTGCGAGTTCTCGATAGTCCGTAACCCACAAAATTATGGACCGGTCGTAAATTTAGTCTCAAACACATTCGTAGTTAGGGGTGTCCAGCACATGTGCTGAAAGGGAACGTGGGTAAGTTAAAATCGAGGACGGAAGTCTATTTCTTTGTGGGGTATTCTAAGAGAACGAATGGTGGTCTATTTTATAATCTTAAGGATCAAAAGGTTATTATTAGTACCAATGTCCGATTCTTGGAAGAGAATTATATTATGAATCGCAAGTCCAATAGAAAAATTATTCTGAAAAAACTTAAAGGAAATACCAGTATAACGGAAGAGGAACAACAAGTCACTGATATTCCATTACCTTGTCGTAGTGGGAGGATTATCGGGACAGGTACAAATTAAGAACAAGGTGCTGATACACAGGATTCAGATTCTGCACTGCCTGTTACTGCTAGTACACAGACACAAGTAGTGCCTCGTTGTAGTATGAGAGTTATTCATCAACTTGACCAGTATATGTTCTTGAAAGAGTTTTTTGACAGGATCCTAGCAAAACTAGATACCGAGCCTTGTAATTATAATGAAGCACTACAAGACAACGATATAGATATTTGGCAAAAGACTATAAATTCATATATGAAATCTATGTATTCCAATTAGATCTGAAAATTTAGCAAAGGACTATAAATTCATATATGGAATCTATGTATTCTAATCAGATCTGAAAATTTATAGAACCACCCGAAGGGATAAAATCCATTGGATGCAAGTGAATCTGCAAGAAGAAGAGAGGAGCAGACGGGAAGGTTGAAACCTTCAAAGTTAGGCTTACTGCTAAATGGTTCACTCAGAAAGAAAGGATCGACTATGAGAAAACCTTTTCGCCGGTTGCATGCTGAAGTCTATCCGAATTCTCTTATCTATTGTTGCACATTTCGATTATGAAATCTGGAAAATGGACGTCACAACAATTTTTCTTAACGGAAGTTTTGACGAGTGTATCTATATGATACAATCAGATAGATTCATTGCAAAGGGTCAGGAACACATGCTGTATAAGCTTAAGAGATCAATTTATGAACTTAAGCAAGTATCGAGATCTTGAAACACTTGGTTTGATCAAGCTATAAAGTCTTATAGTTTTGATCAAAATCCGAATGAGTCCTGTGTATACAAGAAACGTGACAGAAGCATGGTGATCTTCTTAATACTTTATAGAGACGATATCTTGCTCATCAGAATTGATGTAGGAGTATTGTCTACGGTTAAAGTATGGTTCTCTGGACAATTCGATATGAAGCGTATGCAAGATCGGAAACAAATGATATTGGGCTTATCACAAGCAAAGTATATCGATGATATCCTTACTCGTTTTAGCATGCAAGATTTCAAGAAAGGGTTTCTCCCTTTTAGGCATGGAATCACTATATCCAAGGATCAGTGTCGTAAGACACCTGATGAGATAGAGAAGATGAAGGCAGTTTCTTATACTTCGGCAGTAGAAAGTCTCATATATGCTATGCTTTACACTAAACCCGACATCTGCTTTGCCGTTAGCATGGTCAGCAGATATTAGTCTAACCCAGGACAGGAGCATTGGATTGTGGTAAATAATATGATCAAGTACCTAAAAATGACTAAGGATTATATGTTGGTTTACCAGGCAGATAGTCTAGTATCTTTGGGGTACACTGACTCTGATTTTCAATTTGACAGGAATTCCCGTAAGTCTACCTCAGGATATATGTTTACCTTAGGGGGTGGAGCTATAAGTTGGAGGAGTATCAAGCAGTCCTGCATTGCTGATTCCATCATAAAGGCCGAGTATGTGATAGCTTCTGAAGCAGCCAATGAGGCCATTTGGCTTAGGAACTTCCTGATAGATCTAGAGGTGGTACCTTCAGTTCAATCGGCTATTACACTTTATTGTGACAATAGTAGAGCGGTTGCAAACTCGAAGGAGCCAAGGGTCTATAAGAAAGGTAAGCACATTAAGCGTAAGTATCACCTGATACGAGAAATGATACAGATTGGTGATATTGTTGTGACCAAGATTACATCAGGAGATAACCTTGCAGATTCTTTTATGAAGAGCTTACTAGCTAAGACTTTTGATAGTCATATAGAGGGCATGAAAGTCAGATGTATGACAGAATAGTTTTGAGTATAAGTGGAAGATTGTTAGAGTTAGTATACTGAAAATCATGTTTTTAGTAATTAATTTTATTTTAATAAAATTAATTTTTTATTTTATGAGAATCTTTATAAGCAATGTATGTGTATCATTTCTTCAATATTATGCATAGATGCCTGATATTCTGTATAGTATTTAATCTGGTGTGTAGAGTACGGCTTACACACACAAGATCAGATTTTAAGTTCTTACATAATATAAGTTTTATGTTCACAGTTTAGAAGAAAATGGACATACCATCGGTACGACTGTAGCATAGAGTTTTAGTAGGTCTGTCTTGGTTAGAGAGAACAGATAATAGCGCCGTCTATTGTTCTAACTCTTTGTGCTAGTACACTTTGTGTGTATTGAACGAGATATTTGGGATAATTAATTTTATACTAACTATATAAATTAATTCACACCCCAAGATTATTATGAATAGTACTTATCCTCTTAATTCTGAAATAATTATTGATTTGCGTAAATTTAATATTATTTATTTTGATTCATTAGAGGGTGCGATCTTATATGGGTCTATATTCTCAGTGAGTTGGATAGTGATGTTATTTATATAGCAAATATTAATTATTGACAGAATTCATGTCCCGAAAGATCGGAATTGACAATACCCCCTTAAGGATGCTTATAAGTTTTAACCGAGTTAAACCCTACAAGTAGATTTAATTATCTGGCAGTCAAATAAGTTAAGTGAAAAGGTTTAAGGAATATCAAGATACCGATTAAATTAAATTTTTAATAATTAAATTTAATTGGTGAGTATCGAAAGTCTTAATGTTGAGAGAAATAGTAAGTATTTAATAACAAGAGTTCAATGCAAGAAGGTCATGAAATTATGGGTCAGAGTACAATTATAGTTCTATAGTAGTGTGAACTGTAATTCAGTACTTTATGGAAATTGCACAAACCGCTGCATCTTTCCATAATTGCAGAAATCGCTTGTAAGTATCTGTGTTCCACTAGAAGTCTTCCTCATAATTATTTCTCATATCCCTGCTGTAACTCTATATATATGCGGGTAGACTGAACCAGTTTGATATCTCATATATATCACATATCATATTTTTTGTCTTTCAAGATGAAAGATATCTGGGTTCTGCTTGTACGAGTTCTCGATAATCCGTAACCCACACTATATTCGAGAATCGCGTAAGGGAATACAGTAAAAAAACTAATAGGAGTTTCAACTCAGAATCAAGTCGTAGTTGAAGATTAGATCGACAAAAGGTATTCTTCTAAATTAACTTTGGTTGCACAGGTTTATTGTAATCGTTCGACGTCAAAAATTTTATCTGGAGCCCGTTTCGGCATTTTTTCATCCAGTTATTTTTTTCGTTAATTGTTTTCAAAAATAATGATTTTGACAGTATTGCTTCTAACAAATGAATTATTGGAATATTTGGATTAACTTTTCTCGAAGCAATTAGCTAGTATCTATGAGATTTTGACATTAAAGTAAAGATTTTTTCTGGATTTTTTAGGTTAAATTGCATCTTTCAGCCAAACAAAAATATTTAAAAATTTTCTTTACAAACTAATAAAGCACCAAGCCAAAAAAATAAAATTTTGTCAAGAAAAGTTAAAATATGTACTTTTCAAGGTGGGCGATTTCCTTTCCCTAAATCAAATCTTGATTTATTATCCACAGACAAAAGTTTGGAATTATACCTCAAATGACTAAAATTGTTGGTTGCTCCTGAAGAATTGTTTCATATCAATCAAACTCAAGATTAGGCCGGGTGCGTGCAATGCCTAAAAAAGACAGTACATTGATGTGCTTTTCAATGGGCACAGTTTTTGGGTAAATTTTTTTTTATCGAATTCGTTTATTATGTAAAGTTCGTCAAATTTATTATTCATACAAAAAATAAAATTAACCCAATATTTGTAGGTATGTAAATATATTAGATCAAATTTTTTTTATTTTTTTGCATAAATAACAGATTCGACGAACTCTATACAGTGAACGAATCTAATCAAAAATATATATTTGAGAGTCATACTCATTAAGAGCAAAGCATGCAAGCTTAAGCCAGATTAAGCGCCCTTTATCGATTATTAGAGAAGCATTCAATAACTTATTCACCAATGTTACATGTCCAGAATATTTAACCTAAAATTTTATTCAAAATTTTAAATTAATAGTTCAAATTTACGTGGATTGAAATTCACATCACATACAGTTAAATTTAAACTATTCATTTTGAATTCGCTTTGAGTACGAATTATACTTATCTAACTTTTTTGATAACTTAATTACCTGTAATATCTTTGATTGATCTTTTCCAAAGTTCATCTATTGATACTGGCCTGGTGAATGAAGTAAAATCTTGCTAAGCATGATGTTCAAATGGACCTGGGATGGTGCCGTGTGCACAGTACGGGAAACTGTGTGGTTTATATGGTGTTAATTTTGTAATATATTTTTATGATTGAATTCGTTTATTACGTAGAGCTCGTCAATTTTGTTATTAATAAAATAAATAAATTTGATCTAATATCCATAACTATACGATCTAATAACATTTATCTACAAAAAATAACTAAAAAATAATATATTTGAAAGCAAAACTGTTAAACAAATGTCTTCCGTCACATAACTACATATATTGGATCAACTAGAAATTTTCATAAATAACAACCTTAATAAGCTCTACATAATAAACAAATTTAATTATAAAAACATATTCAAAAATTAAAATTATAGGCTGCACAGCACCCTATGCTTTGCATGCGGTTCCCACTTCGTATTCAAATTTAGTTGCATGTTCATTTTCATATTTCTTGGTTACAAATAATTAATAAAAATAGAAAATAAAAAAAATTAAAAAGAGCAAAATTTCCTTTTAAAGAAAAACACAATTATAGAATAGGACTGAATTTTCTTAAAGGAATAAAACAATTTTCTTTTGGATCATGATTTTCTCAATTAAAAATCTAACTATAGGGAGATCTTGCTATGCTCACTAAATTACATTTTAGCTCGACTTAAATAATTTAAATTGTTTATTTTATATAATTTATCAAGTAATTATTTAATTAAAAAGAAAATAAAATTAATTAAATGTTTGTTGTTACATAATTAACCCTTTTTATATTTTAAAAATAAACAACAATTATAATTTTTAAAATAAATTATCAATTTTTTTTAATATAAATACGAACGAATCATGTGCAGTGCATTTAATGTGATTCCAATCGAACCAATCATGTGCAGTGCACTTAATATGATTCCTATCCAACCCAACCAAATCAATCAACGTGGATTCAAAGAGAATCACCATTTTCTTTTTGTTGATTTAAATCGTCACTTTATGGTATGAAAAAAATACAGTTTGTTTTTGAAAAAATGAATGGTGCTGCCTACCTATTTTTATGTTTTTAAAATTAAATATAATTTTTTTATAAATTAAAAAATATTTAATTAAATTATTTTTTTATATAAATAATCTATACATTAAAGCTAACAAAATGAACAATTTAATCACCAAAATAAATTTTAGATGAGCTACATACAAAATGATTGCGCAATGACGCCCACATAATGGACAAATTAATACGCTTAATTTTTCTTTTTCTTTTTTTTTCTTTTGTTTTTTGGGTTGAGCTTTTAGCAGTCCATGACTCCGTCATACAAGGTGGACTTCACCATGCATTTGCTGGCATGTGGAGTCTAATTTGGTCTAATTTTAATAATTTAAATTATTTATTTTATTATTTTATGTAAATTATTAATATAAAACCTTAAATTTATCGAATATATCTAATATATATATATATATATATATATATATATGTATGTATGTATGCGTGTATGTGTATGTGTATATGTATGTGTGTGTGAACAAGTTGCGTGTGTTTTTAAAAAATAAACAAGTGAATAACTCGGTTCATTTTATTTAAAACAAATATGATTAATTTATGTAATAATATTTGATAAATTTTTTATATAAATAATATATATTCAAAATAATAAAATATAAACTATTTAAATAATTAAAATAAGACAGCCTATGTTTGGAATAAAAATCTTTGTGATTTTTTTTGTCATTTATGAATTTTTTTTATATTTTTGTTTAAATTTTTTACTTTTCTGATTCTTTGTGATGAGAAAATTTTAAAAAATATATTCGTTAGGGTTAATTTTAAAAAAAAATTATTAAAAATGAAAAACTAAAAAAAAAGGCTAAAACATTTGCTAAGTTGGCTTTTTTTATTTTATATTTTTAAAATTTTAATTAAAAAAATTTATTTTGTATTTTATCATAATAAAAAAATTTTAAAAATACATTTATTTACACTAATACTGAAAAAAAAATCATTACAAAAAATCCAAACACAAGCCGAAATTGACCCACTTGCTCTAAATGCATGGGGAATCGGGCAAGGCATACTTTTTATTTACCCAGCTTGAAAGGCAATCTTTCTTTTTTCCATGCTTAAACAAGAGTAATGTTATACACAAATAGTAAAAGATTATGCTATTTATAGCTTAAAGGCCGGTAAATAATAGATAAAAAGCGTATAAATATTTATATAAAATAAATAATAAATAAAAAGTGTATAAATATTTGTGCAAATGTATTAATATTTGTGAAAGTAGTAAGTCTTATTTCTAAAAATATATTGATATTAAAAAAAAAGTATTTTCACTAACCTATTATTCATTGCCCAATGGACGGTGATTAACATGATCCAATAGTAAATACTTATTGTAGGCATACAAATTTTAATCTATCACAAATTAACATGTGTTCTACGACCTAAAAATATAACACGATTATTGACAAATCAAATATTACCACGTATTAAAGCGGTTTCAAATTAGATTTCACGGTTAATCTAATTACATGGCGCTACGTGCAAAATTGTGTATTTTCTCATATGACAATCTTTTGGCTAATTAAATGAAGTCACTTGGCACATGAGAATTATATGAGAGAAAAAAAAATATATTTTCTCTAAATTAAATTTAAAATATATAATTATTTTTTTAAAATAAATAAAAAAATAATTATATTACTAGATAATTCTCTCTTTAAATTTATGATAATTATGTCATTCAATAATTATCTCTTTAAAAATAAATAAAAATAATAATTATAAATTTAGTTAATTACCTCTTTAAAAACAAATAAAATTGAGATAATTATCAAGAGTTTGAGTTCTTCATAACTCTGTCTCTCACCCTCCTATAAATAAATAGGTGTGCCCTCTAAAAGGAAGAATTTTGACATCTAAAATTTGGAGTTATAAAGCAACTGAGAAAGTTCTGCAGATAAAGTTATGAAGTTTTGAAGATCTTTCTCAACCAAATTTCATCATTCTCTGCCAAATTCGAATGATATTTTACCCCCTCGAGTCAACAATTAAAAAGAAGAATCAGAAGATTTGTTTTCTTTTGATTTAGAAATTTATCAGGGATTGTAATCCATTTATAAATTCAATAAAAGTTTAATTTATTCATACAATTTTCTATCGTAATTTTTGGACGCGAAATTTGTTATTTACAAATTTCTGGCACACCCGGTGGGACAATCTCTGACTTTCATCTCTTCTCTTCTTCAAATGCAAAATCCGCAATGGCTCCAAAGAACGGCGGTTCAAAGGCTCTCCAAATCAAAGAAAGAGATTCTAAGCCTTTAACTGCCACGAAGATCGATGCAGGCACTAACACGCAGAGTACTGGTCCAGTAACTCGAAGCAAGGCAAAAGATGTGGCTCAAAAGCTGTGGCTCAAATACTTCTGCATACCTCGCTGTTGCCAAAATCAATTCTAATTTTTGGTTTAAACAAAGAAAATGTTATTCTGGAGACAAACGAGAAAGTAGATGCGACCATTGAAAAGATGTTTTCTCACCATTCTCTGTCTCAAGAATCAATCTCAGCTACCAAAGATCATCTAGGGAAAGAAGAAGAAGCAAACTCAAGCAGTTCTGATTCTTCATCTTCTCCTTCCACTCCTCAGTCAAAACTCAAGTTAGTTGATGTTGTTGCCATGCCAGTGATGACAAAAAATGCTCTTGCCTTGGAAGAGCAGGTAGCTCTCTTAACAAAAACTGTTGAAGCACTCTGTAAAACCGTACATAATCGCTATGTTCAAATCGCATCAATGATGAACAAAATCGAAAGTATAGGAGATTCAAGTCAAGTTACTCCTAACCCTTCGAAACCTCAAGAAGAAGCTGAAACTTCTAACAAGCCCCAAGCATAATAGAAGAGTTTGCTGATTTCAGCCGACGACTCCATTCCCATCAATTAGCTGAAAGAGTTTATCTTGGGCGTCAACAAGGATAAGTACAATGAATCATCAAAATCTTTTATTGCTTATACTAAGCCATACACTCGACGAGTCGATCAAATGAAGATGCCTTTCGAATATCAGCCACCAAAGTTTAAACAATTTGATGGCGAAGGTAATCCAAAGCAGCACATTGCCCATTTGTGAAAACGTGTAACAGCGCTGGTACCGATAAGATATTTTGGTCAAATAGTTTGTTCGAACACTCAAGAGCAATGCTTTCGATTGGTATTATGACCTCAAATCTGGTATAATTGATAGTTGGGAGCATATGAAACAAGAATTTTTTAACTGCTTCTACAGCACCCGTCGTACCGTCAGCATAATCGAGCTTACAAATTCTCACAAGTAGAAAGATGAACCTGATATCGACTACATCAACAGGTGGAGAAGCCTGAGCCTTAACTGCAAAGATAGATTAAATGAGACCTCCGCAATCAAAATGTGCATTCAAGGTATGCATTGGGGTTTACGCTATATTCTTCAAGAAATCAAGGCAATGGCCTTTGAAGAATTGGCTACTCACGCTCATGACATAGAGCTTAATATTGTAGCAAACGGAGGTCAAGGACCGCCCATCCAAGAACCTGAAAAAGGAGGGAGCGAACAGGACACCCGTAAAGTAGTCAAGACTGCACCTAAGGAGGCTGATAGCAAGGAATCAATGACAGTAGTCGTTGCGTCAGTCAAGATTACTGCTAAGTCAGAAGCGAAAGAAGGTGGAAAAGCTGAATCTAGTCAAGAAAAAGGAAGGAAAAGGCTCACTTTGAAAAAGATGCAAGAAAAAGAGTATCCGTTTCCTGATTGTGAAGTTCCCCAAATGCTTGACGACTTGTTAAAGATGAAGCTCTTTGAACTTTCAGAGATGAAATTTCCTGAGGAAGCTGAGAGAGTTCAGGATCCGAACTACTGTAAATACCACTGCCTGGTTAGCCATCCAACTCAACGATGCTTCATTTTGAAAGAAAAGAAGATTGAACTAGCTAGCCAAGGCAAAATTCTGCTAGAGGAAGAAACAGAAGTTGCATCTACAAATCAAACTTCTGCTGTTGTTGCACCCTCACATCCTGCTCTTCTCTAACAGAAAGTTCAAAACATAAAAAGGTTTTTCCCTGAGTTACCAATATGCAAGATTCAATTCAGATCATTTGATCCAATTGACATAATGGCAACATCTTCTCCAATTCAATCCTCTAAAAATGGGAGTAATCATTGTGAAGTAACAGACTTGACAAGCACAGAAGATGAAGGATGCACATTAGTGACTCGCAAGAAGAAAGGAAAATCAACCCCGTATCGTCTTCGATTTATGCGAGCAAAGAAGAGGAAAATGAAGACAAGCATGAAAAAGAAAAATGGAAGAAATGTTAGAAAGGCAATAGAAGAATTGCCAGAATAAAGAACACGCATTCCAATCACACTGTGGGAGTTTTTTTCATAATCAATGCGCCAAGCTATCATCCAGAATCAATGTCATGCCGTGAACACTGAAGAATCCCTCGAGCCTGAGGAGGAAAGTGCTTTTATGTCAGATGACATGCCAATTGAACCAGATTCTCACACTTTCACAAATGATTGTGTTACCAGCATGCCGACCATCTCATTTTCAGATGAAGAACTAATGTTTGGCTCAACACCACACAATCATCCTATTTTTGTCATGGGCTATACATGAGAGCAAAAAGTCAACAAGATATTCCTAGACAGTGGGTCAGCAGTCAACATCCCACCTCTTCGCACAATGAAAGAATTAGGCATCACTATAGATGAACTTTCACATAGCCGCCTAATGATCTAGGGTTTTTATCAAGGAGGACAGAGAGCTATTGAAATAATTCGTCTAGAGTATTGATGACATGACATCAAGTGCATTACTTCATGTCATTGGCGGTAAGATTTCCTTCAATATGTTACTAGGACGACCGTGGTTCCATAAAAATGGTATTGTTCCATCAACTCTTCACCAATGCTTCAAATATTATCAGAATGGTGTTATAAAAAGGGTGATAGCTGACGAAAAACCTTTCAATGAAGCTGAGTCACACTTTGCTGATGCTAAATTCTATTTAGCAAACATTGTGGTGAAAGAACTATAGCCAGTTGTTTTCTCATCAAGTTAAAAGTCTCACAATGACACTGACCACCAAAGCAGTAAGAATGATGCTTCCGTTAGTAAAAAGAACGGATGGTCAAAATTTCAAAAGCCAGGTTGATGATGAATCGAAAAGGAAGAAGGTTACTCATATACTTCGTTATGCTCAAAAGGCAAAGAAAAGTGAAGATTTAGGATTGAAAAGCCTAACCCTTCCGATCACTAGCCTGAAAGAAACAAGAATTTTCCCTCCATTATAAGGGTTTATCTGACATACTCAAGGTCCTGAAGTAGAGCATGGTGATTTTTCTTTAAAGCGGACCAAAGAAGGCTTTGATCCAAATGCCTACAAACTTTTGGCAATGGCTGGACATTACTTTCAAAACTCGTCTACTTTGGGAAAGCTCTTACCTAAAGTAACTGGTGAAAAGGTTCATGATTTGAATCAACCCAAAAGATGCTTAGACAAAAGTGATACGTTGTCTAGAATCCCAAAGAGGGCCTCAGGAATGCTTCATCAGCTCCTGTACGTTTTGTCATGAAAAAATTAAATACTCAATACATTACTGCTGATGAAGATGAAAGTGATGGATCAATCTCAAAAAATTCCTCTGCCTTCGATCACTTAGGTGGTACAGATAAAAAATGGTTAACTTCTCGTTTAGAAGATAGACCATCTATCTTCGATCGTTTGGGTGATGCAAAAGCAAAAGATTCTATCTTTGATAAAGACAGTGTGCCAATAAGAGAGAAACCATCGATCTTCAATTGTTTGGGCGATACAAAAGCAAACAATTCCATTTTTGATCGATTGGGGGCATCAAATGAATATTCTACCAAAGCTAATTCGAAAAAATTCGCTTGCAATAGATTGGGAGTTTCACGAAGTGATAATAAGTTTATCTCTAAGCGGCACGAAGAAACTCTAATTTTGAGAGATGACAAAGATATCCAAAGCAAAATACCTTCACATATGAAACGACGATCCACTCTAATCGTAAAGGCCAACGAAGTGCTAAAAGTAAGGCGACAAACAGTGGTAGTCACCAGAATCTCTCATGATAAATCTAATAATTTTTTCAAGGAGAAGAAAATTATTGCTTCTTGCCATATTACTACAAGAACTAACGAAGTTTAAATAGAGGAAGATGCTGAAGATGCTCACCCTGTATTTGAAGAAAGTGTTAAATATACAGTTGATGACCTTAAAGAAATTAATTTGAGCTCACCAGATGATCCAAAACCAATCTACATTGGTGCTCTTTTGACGTCAAATGAAGAAAGGTTTTATGTCGAGCTTCTTCATAAGTACAGAGATGTCTTCGCTTGGAGCTATAAAGAAATGCCAAGATTAGATCCTAAGGTAGCTGTTCATCATTTGGAACTAAAGCATGGGGTCGACCGATCAAACAGACTCAAAGGCGATTTCGACCATAACTTATACCCAAAATTGAAGTAGAAGTCAATAAGCTTATTGAGGCCGGCTTCATTCGAGAAGTCAAGTACCCAACATGGATTTCAAGCATTGTTCCTGTCAAAAAGAAAAATAGACAAATTTGAGTCTGCATCGACTTCCAAGGCCTCAACAATGCATGTCGCAATGATGATTTTTCACTTCCAATAACTGAGCTCTTGGTTGACACTACCACTGGACATGAAGCTTTATTCTTCATGGATGGCTGTTCAGGTTACAATCAAATTCGTATGGCACCACGAGATGAAGAGTTCACTACTTTTTGTACACCAAAAGGTATCTACTATTATAAAGTAATGTCCTTTGGATTAAAGAATGCTGGCACTACTTCCAAAGAACAATACAAAAGATCTTTGATGATTTGCTCCGCAAGAATGTCGAGTGTTATGTTGATGATTTGGTTGTAAAGACTAGAAAGCGAGATCATCATCTTCAAGATCTGGGAAAAATATTCGAGCGGTTGTGTCGATACCAACACAAGATGAATCCCTTAAAGTGTGCATTTGGCGTTACATCTAGAAAGTTTCTTGGTTTTATTTTACAACATTGTGGTATAGAGATTGATCAAACTAAAATTGATGCAATTTTAAAGATGCCCGAGCCTAGAAACATTCACGAGCTTAAAAGTTTACAAGGACGATTGGCTTACCTTCGCTAGTTCATATCAAACTTGGCGGGTCATTGCCAGCCATTCAGTCACCTCATGAAGAAGGGGATTCCTTTCGAATGGGATGAGTCTTGCAGCAATACTTTCAAAATTATCAAGACTTATTAGAAAAAATCTCTTATTTGACTGCTCCTATTCTCGGAAAACCACTCATTTTGTATAGTGTTACACAAGAATGCTCAATGGGGGCACTCCTTGCTCATGAAAACGACTAAGGAAAAGAGAATGATCTTTACTACTTGAGTAGGATGATGAATCCTAACGAGCTGATTTATTCGTCGATCGAGAAGATGTACTTTAGTCTTTACCCTTCAAAATCTATGCCATTAGTTTCAAGTACATTCGGTTCGTTTAATCTCTAAAGCTAAACCTGTTAAATACATCATGTGCAAACCAGTATTGTCTGACAGATTAGCTAGATGGTCACTTCTTCTTCAAGAATTTAAAATCATTTACGTGCCTCAAAAGGCTGTTAAGGGACAAGCCTTAGCTAACTTCCTAAATGATCATCCCATCCTTGCTGATTGGAAATTATTAGAAGAATTACCGGATGAAAACGTACTGTTCATTGAAATACGACCATCATAGAGAATGTATTTTGATGGAACAGCTCGTCGAGATGGTGTAGAAGCTGGTATAGTATTCATCACGCCAGAAGGAGATGTGTTTTCGTACGCTTTTACTCTCATGCATCGTTGTACAAACAATGAGGTTGAGTACCAAGCTCTAATTCTAAGTCTGAAAATGGTCGTCAACACAAAATAGTTGTAACTCAAAGTATATAGGGATTCAAAATTAATAATCAATCAGATCCTCAATACTTATGAAGTAAGAAAACTAGAATTAGTGCCTTACCATAATTACGCAACATGTCTAATAGAATGGCTTGGCGAAGTCACTCTAGAGCATGTGCCAAAAAATGAGAATAGGCAGGCCGATGCACTTGCAAAGCTTGCATCAACTCTCTCATTTTCGGACCAAGAGGTGCAAGTACCAGTATGTCAAAGATGGGTAATCCCTCCAATTTTGGATAGTGAAGAAAACAATGAGGAAAACGTCAACGCCATCTAAGTCTTTGAAGTTTAGAAAGAGTACTGGTGACAACCACTCGTTGATTACTTGTAACATGGAAAATTACCTGATGGTCCACACAGAAAAATCGATGTAAAGCGTCGTGCTCCGGAATTTATCTACTACAAAGACACGCTTTATCGTCATTCTTTTGAATGATTGTTTCTCTGTTACTTGGGTGAAGTTGAAGCAACGCAAGCTTTGGAAGAAGGTCATTCAGGTGTATGTGGTGCTCATCAATCAGGCCCAAAACTCCATTTTTGAATCAAAAGGATGGGGTATTATTGGCCCACCATGGTCAAGGATTGTATGGAATACGCAAAAAAATGTCAACCTTGTCAATTCCACGCTAACTTCATACATCAACCGCCAGAACCACTTCATCTGACTGTCGCCTCCTGGCCCTTTAATGCATGGGGATTAGATGTAGTTGGACCAATGGTAAAATCTTCGGCTAATCATCTCTACATTCTAACAGCTGTTGATTATTTCTCGAAATGGGCTGAAGCTGTGCCATTAAGAGAAGTGAAAAAAAAATCGTGGTGGACTTCATCTGCACTCATATCATATTCAGTTATAGTGTGCCGCGCTACATCGTCACTGATAATGGAAAACCTTTTTACAATAGCTTGATGAATAAGCTTTGTGAGAAGTTTGGTTTTAAGCAGCCCAATTCTTCCATGTATAATGCACCAGCAAATGGTCCGACATAAGCATTCAATAAAACCTTTTGCAATTTGCTGAAGAAAGTGGTAGCTAAGTCAAAAAGAAATTGGCATGAGGGAATTGGAAAAGCTCTATACACATATCAAACTACGCATTGAACATTAACGCAAGCTACTCCTTATGCATTGGCATATGGGGTTGAAGCAGTTCTTCCTCTTGAATACCAAATTTCATCCCTAAGGATTGCCATTCACAAAGGTCTTACTGGTGAATAAAATGCTCATCTACGTCTTGAAGAATTGGAAGCACTAGATGAGAGGAGAATAGAAGCACAATAGCGTTTGTAATGTTATCAAGCTCGTTTTTCCAGAGCATTCAACAAGAAAGTTCGTCTTCGATCTTTTCAGAAATGAGACTTAGTGCTTGTAGTGAGAAGGCCAATTATCACTACACATCTAACGGGGAATAAATTCACTTCCAAGTGGGACGATGTTGGAGCTAGTACTGCCAAAATTATTGTTTTTGTAAACGATTTTCGATAAAAAAAATAACTTGACAGGCAAACGCCAAAACGGGCTCTAAATAAAAATTTTGACGTCGAACGATAAAAAATAAACCCGTGCAACCAAAGTTAATTTAGAAGAATACATTTTTTCGATCGATTCTTCAACTACGATTTGATTCCGAGTTGAAACTCCTATCAGATCTTCTACTGTATTCTCTTACGCGATTCTCGAACATAGTGTGGGTTACGATCCTCCGAAAACTCGTACCGGTAGAACCCCAATATATTTAAGTCTTGAAAGAGAAAAATAATATCATAATAATAATAATATAAAATTATTAAAAATTGGTTCAGCCTACCCGCATATATATAGGTTACAGCATGGACCTAGGGAGCAATTATAAGTTAAATTTTTAGTGGAACACAGACACCTATTATAGATTTCTGTAATTATGGAAAGACATGGTGCGATTTCTGCAATTTTGTATAAAATACTGAATTATAGTTCACACCACTAAAGAATTATAATTGCACTCTGACCCACAAACTCAAGACCTTCTTGTATTGAGCTTCTATTATTAAATGCTTATCATTTTTCCTCACGTTAAGATTCCTGATACTTGGCAATTAAATTTAATTACTAATAATTTAATTTAATCGGCATCTTGATATTTCTTAAACCCTTCCACTTAACTTATTTGACCGTGGGATAATCAAATCTACCTGCAGGGTTTGGCCCTGTCAAAATATATAAGCATCCTTAAGGGGGTATCGCCAATCCTGATCTATCGGGACGTAGATTCCGTCAATAATTAATATTTTCATATAAATAATACCGCTATCCAATTGACCAGAAATATAGACCTATATAAGATCGCGCCCTCTATTGAATCAAAATAACTAATATTAAATATATGCAAATCAATATTTATATTAGGATTAATAGGATAAGCACTATTCGTAATAATCTTGGGGTGTGAATTAATTTATATAGTCGGTACAAAATTAATTACCTCAAATGTCTTGTTTAATACACACAAAGTGTACTAGTACAGGGAGTCAGAACAATAGACGACGCTATTATCTGTTCCCCATAACCAAGATAGGCTTACTAAAACTCTGTGCTACAGTCGTACCTATGGTATGTCCATTTCCATATAAACTGTGAACATAAAACTTATATTCTGTAAGAACCTAAAATTTAATCTTTTGTGTGCAGGCCGTACTCTACACACCAGATTAAATACTATACAGAATATTGGACATCAATGCATAATAAAAAATGATATGCATACATTACTCATAAAGATTCTCATAAAATAAAAAATTAATTTTATTAAAATAAAATTAAATAATAAAATTATAATTTTCAGTATACCAACCCTAACAGATGGGCTATATGCAATTCAAGAAGTTTTTACAAATGACGCTTACAAGTTAGTTGCCGAAGACGGTTTAAGAATTGGGCCCATCAATGACAAATTCTTAAAGCGATACTATCCTTGAGAAGACAAAAAAAGCTCCTTGACGCACAAACCTAAAGTGCACGTTGCTCCTAACCCGCATGAGTTTAAAGTGTGAACAGTACCCCCTCTAAAAAAAACTGTGAACTACGTTTGACTTGATCCCATTTTGGATACATAGGCAACTTGAAATTTTATTTTAAGTTTAGTCATAAAAAAGAAAGAAAGATTATTTTGTTAGACTGTTTGAATTAAAAAGAATTGGGACAACAAAAGAGTCACCATTGGCGATGAAATTAACGAGTCACAAATAGTGGCGGCAGAAATAACAAATCACCAATGGCGACAGAAGTAACAAATTAGTAACAGCGGCGGCAAAGTAACAAATTACCAACGTCGATAGAAGTAACAAGTCACCAGCGGCCACGATAAAGTAACAAGTTACTAACGGCGGCATAAGTAACAATTCACCAACGGCGGCGGAAGTAATAAGCCACCAACGGCGACAGAAGTAACCAAGTCTTTAACGGCGACAGAAGTATCCAAGTCACCGACAGCAACAAAGTAACTAGGTCACTAACGACAGCAAAGTAACTAAGTTAACGTCGACAAAAGTAATCAAGTTACTAACGACAGCAGAAGTATTAAGTCATAAATGACGGCAGAGTAACCAAGTCACTAACGGCGGCAGAAGTAACTAAGTCTTCAACGGCGGCAGAAGTAACCAAGTCACCAACAGTAACAAAATAATCAGGTCACCAACGGCGACAGAAGTGCAAAAGTAACCAGTCACCAACGGAAAGCAAAGTAACAACTCTCCAATACTGTCCAAAGTAACTGCTTCCAAAAGAGGTCTTGTTCCTGCAAATATTCTAAAACATCTGGAGAAGAAAATTTGTTAGCAACAAAAAATATTGTTAGCAGAAGAAATAAAAAAGGTGAGGAATGGCTCCTATCGCTTTCCAAAAAAAAAAATATCAAAAGCAAAGAGACGTGTATCTATATTACAATTTATATATAAAAAGGTCCGGCACAGTATAAAAAAAAAGTTGTTACGAAAATCATGGAGTTGTTATGCTTTTAATATGGTATTAGGTTTTTTATATTTTTTGTTATGATTTAAATAATTTATATTATCGATCGAGTTGAGTACATTAGTAATACAAAAAATCATATTTTTGAACGTAGTTAGCTATATGATGCGATCATATATAATTGTTTATTTCTTTTAAAAAAAGTATACTAAGTTTTTTTTTTAAAAAATAAATATGATCAGATCATATAAATAATAATTTTTAATAAAATCTAATTTTTTCAAAAGTATAATACAAACAATTTAAATCATAAAGTCATGTAAAAAAAAAAGACTTTCTCACAAGAAAATAGAGCCCTGACGCAGTGGTTGATTTTAATCATCCTTTTATTTGAGAAATACAGTGCATGGACGTGGAAGATGATTAAAGACAACTACTGAAAACTTTGATAATAAAGTTTGAGAGAATTGCAGTAACAAGTACGTGTGCTGATAGCGTGCTAATTGATGATGTGATAGTTCATAGGACTGGGTGTTTATTTATATAGCAAGAAATACACTCCTACTTCAATTCTACTATCAATACGTGACGAATAAATAAAGATAATTCTATCACCTACAGGTTTCAAGATATCAAACCTCCAAGAAGAAATCTTTGTTGGACCAAGAGATCAATTATTTTTCGGTTTCAAAGAATTCCATTCTATTTGGAAAAAAAAGAATAATAATAATTCGAGATTTTTTCATATAAATATAAGCAAGTTTTGATGGGACATTTGTAGGCATACAAATTTTAATTTATCACAAATTAACACATGTCCATAACCTGAAAATATAATATGATTATTGGTAATTTAAATATTGGCACGTGTTAAACGGTCTCAAATTAAATTTCACGATTGGTCCAATTATGTAGGTCCACGTGCAAAATGGTATATTTTTTTATATGATAATTCTTTGGCTAATTAAATGAAGCCACTTAGCACATGAGAATTACACGAAAGAATTTTTTTTTTCTAAATTAAAAATATATATTTATTTTTTAAAATAAATATAAAATAATAATTAAATTACTAGATAATTATATCTTTAAATTTAAGATAATTATACCATTTTATAGTTATCTCTTTAAAAATAAATAAAAGAGATAATTATAAGTTTAGATAATTATCTCTTTAAAAATAAATAAAATTAAGATAATTATTAAGAGTTTGAGTTCTCATAACTTTGTCTCCCACTATCTTATAAATAGGTGTCCCATCTAACAGGAAGAATTTTGACATCTGACACTTAGAGTTATAAAACAATTGAGAGAATTATGCAGATAAAACTTTAAAATCCTAAAATTTTTTCTCAATCAGGTTTTATCATTCTTCGCAAAACTCAGAGAATATTTTGCTTTTTGATTCGGAAACACGCTGTCAAGTCCTTGAATCAACATTTGAAGAGAACAATAAGAGAATTTGTTTTTTATTTATTTAGAAATTCATCAGAGATTGTAATCTATTTACAAATTCAATAGAAGTTTAATTTATTCTTATAAATTTTTATTGTGATTTTCGGACATGAAATTTGTTGTTTACACTTATATCTTGGTTTGAGATGTTTAAAAAGTTCAATTTTTTTTAAAAAAAAAGAATAAAAAATTAGATTATTTGAAATAGTTTTTGTAGTAGTTTTTTTTATTAAAATATTTAAAATATTTTTACTTTTAACTTTTAAGTTGTAGTGTTTGAAATATTTGCACGATTTTTGTTTTGTTTTTGTTAGTATGGTTAATTTTTTAAAGTAAGGGTATTGTAATAATTTTGTTTGAAAAAAGTTAAGGTATTTGAAATATGTATTGATTTTTTTCTTTAAATTAAGAGAAAAAAAATTAGTTAATTTTTTTAAAACCAAACAGGACAGTTTAAAAGCTATTTTTTTTGTAAAAAAAACTAGCTTAAAAGTTATACCCAACAGGCCCTAGGTAATTTGGGCTAATTGCAGAAATTTTATTTATTGTTGTTTTGTTGATTTTTTTTATCTTTTCATTACTTTTTTATTTTTTAATTATCTAAATAATATGAACCTAAAAAGTAAAAATATTTGATCAAAAGATAAAAATTTTGTACTAAAAATTAAAATAAACAACATTAAATTTAGTTTATTAGCTTTTTTTTAACATATTTTCTGTATTTTGGTCGAAATTTTTTGTTTTTTAATTCGACTCGATGAGAGAAGTCGAAAAGTATAATAATTCAACTAAATAATAAAAAAAATCTACTAAAAATAAAAATAAACAAAATAAAATATATAAATAAATAATTATCCCAAACAGAGCCTTACTAGGGACCGGGCAACCATTAATATTTATTTAACCAGGGTTAGTTGACACCCTCCCCACGTTGTCTTCAGTTGCCTACCTATAATTTTGACTAAGCTTTTGTTTGGGTCACTATTTTTTTTTAGTGTTTTGACTTAAAAAAAAAACCAACTAATTTGGCTTAAGGAGGTTTTTCTTTTTTTTTTACCTTTTTTTATTTTTTTTGTATGATTTGATATTTACATTTTTACAAAAAGACCAAAAATTTTAAAAATTATTAAAAATGACTAGTCCAAACACAGACTAATTCTATTTTGTTCCTAATTCCATGGTCTGTTCACATTCAGTAACTCTCTTTAGGGTAATAGATTATTTATTTATTTATTTTTGTTTTTTTTTATTTTTTATTATTTAACTAAGTTATTATATTTCCTTTCATTATTTTTAACTAACACAACTCAGGCATTATTTTATTTTTTTACTTTTTTTTATTAGGCAATAAAAATAATATTCGCACATATATTAAAAATTGAATAAGCAAATGACAATACACTTACCGTGTTTGGTAAAATTATAACTAATAACTTATAAATTATAGTATAAATTGTTAATATTTGATAAAAATTATAACTTATAACTGAAATAGAAAAAAAAAATTATAAATTATAACATAAATTATAAATACTTAAAAAAATTTATAACTTATAAATAAAATTAATAATAAAAACTAATTAAAATTACTAATAATATCATTTCCAAACACCCCAACTATTTTAGTCAAAAAGCACTATGGTGGTGTTAGGCAGTGTTATTTGGCTCTATTTAGTTTAACTGTTTTAGTGATTATTTTGTAGTTTGTTTAAAAAAAAGTAATTTTTTTAATTTTTTTAGTCAAATTTTTTATTTTTTTAATTCATAATGATAAAATAAATTTAAAAATATAAGGCTTTTGACTAGAATTGAAAAAATTCTACTAAATACGGAAAAAAAACCTTAAAAAAGTCACAAATATCTTATAGGTGTTTTTTTAGAAAATTTTTGATTAAATTTTGTTTTTTTAATTTCTCATAATGTGAAAAATTTAAAAACATTTTCACTAATGTAAAATTTTTTTACTAAAAACTAAAAAAAAAAATCATATGAAAAATCTTTAAAAACCTGTCTCAAGTACATCCTCCTATCATTGGGAGGATAAAGTAGTTTTCCCCTCAAGAGCTCAGTATCCTAATTAAAAAATACCCAAACGGAATTTTCAAAACGAACTCATCTGTGTGCTTATAAGTTGGCTTGCTCTGCGGGATAATCAACACATCGACAGAGATAGAGAGAGAGAGAGAGAGTCAGAGCGTACTTTTTATTTTCAGGTGACGTTTTGAGTCCCATCACCATGTCGCTGCTTTCAGATCTTCGCAACCTGAATCTCTCGGAGACCACTGAGAAGATTATTGCAGAGTACATATGGTTAGTTCTTCCAGATCTTTGCTCCTTTTCTCATTGCTGATATCATTTTTAAACGCACTTTTGGGTACAAATCAGTCTGGTTACGCATATTCTCTCTTTCTTTTCTTCTTCATTGTAGTGTTTTCTTTTTCTTTTTAAGCTTTTCTCTTGCTTATATAAGAACGCTCACATGTCGGTTTATTACTGGAATAATTGTTTATTTATTTATTTATGTAATATTGTATATTTTTATTTTTAGTAATTTTTTTATTATTTAGTAAGTTTATTATATTTTTAGATTTTTTTTAATTGAGACGAATCTAAAAAATAATATTTTTTAATAAAATATAAATAAAAAATAAAATAAAAGAAAAAATAAATTAATAAGTTAAATTTTATATTATTTATTTTTATTTTTAATGAATTTTTTTTATTTTTTAATAAAAAAAATTTATTTTATGAGCTCATCTTATCAATATAATTAAAAAAAAAATCAAAATATAAAAAAAAAATTCAAAAATAAAATAAAATAAAAATACACAAAATTCGTTGCATTTAGCCCAAACAGACCCGCCAATTGTAATTAACTTTTTTACTGGTTTTTCTTTTCCTTCTTTTTATTGCACTTCTGATGCTGATCATTGAACAGGATTGGTGGATCTGGCATGGATCTTAGAAGCAAAGCCAGGGTAATCTTTTTTATGACACACAGATATCATATCAGTTCTATTCTGAAACATGCACAGATTCGGGGACTAAGTGCTCGTAGCATCCACATATATATATATATATATATATATATATATATATATGTCTACATATATAGCCCTTCCTTTATACCTCTCGAGATCATGTTATGTGGGTGGAGAACCGGCACAATAATAATTTGAATCATTCATGTCCTAGACCGCAAGAGAAAATAATTCTGGAAAAATTAAAATAAAATTATCTGAACAAAAATCTAGAAGTTTGGTTTGATTCAACATCGATAGATAGATGAAAAAATTGCGTCTTGTTTTACAAAATGAATTCTGTAAACTTAAACTTCATTTTTTTCCTAAAATTGTGTACATTCATTTTATAAACAATGTGCAATTAGTTTATGTACTTATTGATATCCGGTTAAATTGAATTTTAAATTATTTTTTTTGCAAGATGTACGAAATAAATAGTTTGAATTATTGTTGTATGCCATATTAGACACATGGAGGAAAGAAATATTCCATGCCCCAAGGCTATAGCCACGTGGTGCCAATGTCTCTGTGAGCCGCATAATCATGTGAAGCTCTCTCCTAAATATGAGGAGCTCATATGATTGTGTGTGACTTGCAGATGCATTGGGAACCACGTGGTCTTACTCGTGGGCAATGAATAATGTACGGAGAGAAGCCATCCAACCCCAACCCCACCCCCCCCTTCTCTCTATGTATAAGATGTTTGTGTTTTTCTTTTGTTGGTCATAAGCTTTGGTTATTTATCTTCTTTTATCTTTTTACCTGTGAATCAGACCCTCAATGCACCAGTTATTGATCCTTCAAAGCTTCCAAAATGGAACTATGATGGTTCTAGCACTGGTCAAGCACCGGGCGAGGACAGTGAAGTCGTCATATAGTATGCCTTCTTGATCTCAATAAGAAATTTTCAGTTTGTTCTTCACCACTTATTTGCAGACTGGGTCTAACTTTGGCTGGTTTATTAAAATAGCCCTCAAGCCATTTTCAAGGACCCATTCAGGAGGGGCAATAACATTCTTGTAAGTCCTTTTTGATAAACTAAATTGATTCATGAAAAATATCTCAACTGAGTTTGTGATCTGATGTTCTCTTTCCATCTAAATTCAATTATTTGTATTTTTATGTTTCAAAAAATTGCAGGTAATGTGTGATGCTTACACTCCAGGTGGGGAGCCAATCCCAACAAACAAGAGGTTCAGTGCTGAGAAGGTATTCAGTAACCCTGATGTTGCTGCCGAGGAACCTTGGTATGTTTTGCTTCAATTTATTTAACTAGTCACGAAAATGAAAAATAAAAAATTCATATGGTTCCTCGTCTTTCTATTGTAGGTTATTGGGACTCTGAGTTTATTCTTTCCTGCAATTGTTTATCAATTCTTTGTATATCCTTTTTCTATTTCTTTTTCAGGTATGGTATAGAGCAGGAGTACACTTTGTTGCAGAAAGAAGTGAAGTGGCCAATTGGATGGCCTTTGGGTGGTTATCCTGGACCACAGGTAATATAATTTCTTCATTGACAGTTTTGATTTTGTATTACTTATCTTTGTTGACCGGTGTTTGTTTTACTTATCTTCCTTGAATGCTGATTATGTGTTGCCTTTCCTGATTCTGCTCTGATCACCAAATCTTTGTCATAGTAGGAAGTACACAACCAATTCCAGTGTGTTTAGATGCGATTTGGGGTGGTGGTAATTTTTTCCTTGATCTTCTTCTTCCCCCTTCCGCCCAAGTATTTCTAGAGTTGGTTATGTTGAGGACTTTGTTTTAATTCGTTTCCCAGTAATCAAAAGACACCCTTAAAAGATACTTTTCTTTTGGCAATTGGAAGCAATAGAGGAACCATTTACCTGCAATAGGTATGCATTTGTTTTTGGGAAGCTAGTCCTGGTTAAATGTAGTGGCGTTGACAAGTATGTATGAGTTTTCTTATATCTACATATGACATGATGATATAGTTCTCGTTTCCTCGATAAAGCACCCAAAACGACCTGCCCTAGTATGTTGTTCAGCGAACAAATTGCATACTGAATACAAAGACCAATTCAATCCATATTTTTCTCCAACTTAACATTGTCTTCATAAATGGCTTTCAGGCTTTGTAAGATTGACTTAATTAAAACTGGTTTAACTTAAAGCTAGCATTCTACTCTTCGTTTTGTGTAACTTGAGCCAACTTAAAACAAGATACTGAGGAATTGTCCACACGTAAAATCACAATTAGTGATAAGGGTCTTTTATGCATAAAAAGGGAGTCTTTTATTACAATAAAAGGAAAAGTGACGTGGATTATTCAAGAACCAAAGTCGATTTACTTTATAAAAAGAAGATATCAATAAACTTTTATGAAAGGGTTTCATAGGATTCAGCCAATTTTGTTGTTCATTTCCATTGCTCCTCTTCCTTGTACATATTGGTGCTTCTATCCGTTTTTACATAGTTGTGAGTTAAGTTTGGTTTGAGCACAACAGGGACCATACTACTGTGGTGTTGGCGCTGACAAAGCCTATGGACGAGATGTTGTTGATTCTCATTATAAAGCATGCCTTTATGCTGGCATCAACATCAGTGGAATCAATGGAGAAGTGATGCCAGGCCAGGTAAAAATTAGATTCACATGCATGTAAGTGGCAGAGCCAACTTTTCTTTTCAGTGGGAGCAAAGCTATAATAAAACTTTTTTGATTGACAATCTAAACAATTCAAATTACTTCACATTATTTGCAACTTAGATTAAATTTATCAAAAATAAAATTAATAAAGAATTACATATGTAAACTGAAAAATATAAAGAATACTACCAAAATGAAATTATGTCTCAATAAACATAGATAGACACGGAAATAGAAATAATTTTTGCAAATAAAAAAAAAAAAAAAGAAGTGTGCTGAAAAGAAATCTAGTAAAATAATGAAGCAAAGTTAATCAATAATGGGTAATTGATTGGGTCACAATCAAACTATTAGGGGTGGCAAAATACCTTCTTTTTTTTTAAAATAATAATTTTACAAACAAACTACCGAGTCTTAAAATTCAGTGGGAGTTTGCAGTTTTTTTTCCCTCAAAACCTTTTATGAGTTTTGCCTTGTGTTACATAGTGGGAGTTCCAAGTTGGGCCTGCTGTCGGCATCAGTGCTGGGGATGAGTTGTGGGTGGCTCGATACATTCTAGAGGTAATTTTATGGACTCTGATTATACGTATTGTTGTTTCTTATCATATCTGAATTCCATGAAAAAATAATGCATTCGTTTCCTCAAACAACAGAGGATCACTGAGATTGCTGGAGTTGTGGTTTCCTTTGACCCTAAACCTATTAAGGTTAGTTTTGTCCCTGGGATTCCTATTCCATTTCCCCCGACTTCTCTAATATATACCACTAATATTCATTTCATTTTTGTATCGTGGAACGACATTTCTTACACATCCCCCATTTGATGAACTTTGCAATGTGACTATCTTTTTTTCACCAGGGCGACTGGAATGGAGCTGGTGCTCACACCAACTACAGGTTATATTTTGTAATCACTTGAAATGGATGATGTGGTGGGCGGTTTAAAGAGTTTGTACTTGGCCCGAATTTATGGGGAAAAAGAAAGAAAAGAAAGAGAAATATAGGAAAACCATTATTATCAAATCAAGAATCGTATCGTTTATCGAAATCCTAATTTTATGTATGGTAATTTGAATTGAATCAAGAATCCTAATATTCAACATAAACTTTAAAAATTGGAGATGAATAATTCATTTGTATAAAAAAAATAGATTGATTTTGATACATCTACAGAAAATTTTATATAATTAAATGTTTATTTTGTGTTGGATAAACATCAATCATGAATCGATCTATATGCATGAATTGTGAATGGTATTGTAAATCATATGGATGCCAACTACGAGGAAAGCCGAAAATAAAATAGACAGCTCACGAAGCTTATTCATGTTGTTAACAGTACTAAGTCAATGAGAAATGATGGAGGGTTTGAAGTAATTAGGAAGGCCATTGAAAAGCTTGGACTGAGGCACAAGGAACACATTGCTGCATATGGAGAAGGCAATGAGCGTCGACTCACAGGAAAACACGAGACTGCTGATATAAACACCTTCCTATGGGTATGCATGTCTTTACTTACTGTGTAAAGTTTTGATTCTGTTCTATAATATGCATGTTCTTATTGCAATGGCGATGAATTCTAAATTGCAATTACAAATTCAATCTCTCTGTGTATTAATTCGTATCTGTCATCATTTAGAATATTTATGTGATATTTGATTTAGAGGCGAATTTTTTTTTTAATTTGATTTGATATTCTTTCATTACGTTAGATTCCTTTCTTTTTTCTCTATGCCCAATGTATATATATGTTGGGATTTTTCAAGATAGAAATTGATCGAGGGAAAGGCAGTCATCACGAAGTTTTTCTTCTTGGCTCAACTCCCGAGCTGCTTTTATTTATTTATTTATTTATTTATTATTATGATTTTGTTACCTTATTTGCATTGTTCAAAAGAATGATTAATTATTTCAATTAACTGACCTGCATTTGAATGTAGTGCTTCCCAGAACTCTGTGAACTAATGTTCAATTCTTATACTGCTTGTGTTTGTAATTAACCAACAGGGTGTAGCGAATCGTGGAGCCTCAATTAGAATTGGGAGGGACACTGAGAGGGCCGGCAAAGGTTATTTCGAGGACAGGAGGCCTGCTTCGAACATGGATCCTTACGTCGTCACTTCCATGATTGCAGAGACCACCATCCTCTGGCAACCATAAAACATCCGAGCTATTTCCGCTGCTGTTTAGTCCCGGAGATAATTTGAATTTTTTGAACCAAGTAGGGAGGTTTATGCATGTTATGTAACTCTATTTGGTTCTTTGCATATCCATTTTTAGTAGTTTCCAAGTGGTATTTGCTAGTGTTGGTTTTGGACTGGGCAGACATTGCATCTTCATTTAGTGGTATTAGGTAAATTAGACTTTTAATTCTAGGTTTTCTCTCTCTCTCAAAATAATAAAAGTTGAAGTCTTTTTTTATTTAAGAAAAATTATTTTACTATGTTTTCACAAAGTCTTTTTTATCCATTCAAGAGTTCTTATGTGTTTTCATGCCCTTTGATATCTCAAAAAATGAAAAAATTCTTTTTTTTAAGAACACATGCAAGATACGTCATTCCAAAAAGAATAATGGTAACCCCACCATTAACTACTTTATTTATGAATTTTATAGTAATAGAAATACATATTCTACTGAGACAGAATTTGTAACTTGCTATCCCTTTGCCTAACAGGCAAAGATTTACCTCCGTAGAAAAGATGATTCACTCATATCCACATAAAAGTTCAACTACATTGCATTGCTAGAATTCATGTTGTATATTTGAAAGAGGTTGACCTCCTTGCTTCTCTCATGGTACAATCCTCTTCCTGCCGGGCCCCCTTTCTCCTCGATCTGCAGAGACAAAATGTAAGACTAATGCCAACAGTTCATCACTGACAGTCTGTTGAGGGTTCCAAACTCAACGATGGCAACTAAACACGAGCGTTGAACTCGTTGCAGGACTTAACCCAACACCTTACGGCACGAGCTAGTGACAGCTATGCACCACCTGTGTCCGCGTTCCCGAAGACACCCCTCTCTTTTTAAGAGGATTCGCGGCATGTCAAGCCCCGGTAAGGTTCTTTGCTTTGCATCGAATTAAACCACTTGCTCCACCACTTGTGCAGGCCTCCGTCAATTCCTTTGAGTTTCATTCTTACGAACGTACTCCCTAGGCGGGATACTTAACGTGCTAACTACAGCATTACACGAGTCGATACGCACAGCGCCTAGTATCCATCGTTTACGGCTAGGACTACTGGGGTATCTAATCACATTCGCTCCCCTAGCTTTCGTCTCTCAATGTCAGTGTCGGTCTATCAGAGTGCTTTTGCCGTTGGTGTTCTTTTTGATCTCTACGCATTTCACCGCTCCACCAAAAATTTTCTTTTCCCCTACCGTACTCCAGTTTTGTAGTTTTCACCGCTTGTCCAGGGTTGAGCCCTGTGATTTAACAGTGGACTTAAAAAGCCACCTACAGATGCTTTACGCCCAATTATTCCTGATAACGCTTACATCCTTTGTATTACCGCGGCTACTGGCACAAAGTTAGTCGATGCTTATTCCCTAGATACCGTCATTGCTTCTTCTTCGGGAAAAAAAGTTCACGACTCGTGGGCCTTCTACCTCCACGTGGCAGTGCTCCGTCAGGCTTTTGCCCACTGTGAAAAATTTTCCACTGTTGCCTCCCGTAGGGGTCTGGGCTGTGTCTCAGTCCCAGTGTGGCTAATCATCCTCTCAGACTAGCTACTGATCATCGCCTTGGTAAGCTATTGCCTCACCAACTAGCTAATCAGATGCGGTTCCCTTATCGGGTGGATTCCTCCTTCTACTCTTCAACTTACGGGGTATTAACAGCCATTTCCAGCTGTTGTTTTTCTCCCAAGGGCAGGTTCTTTCATTCAAAGGCATAACTTATATTCATGCGCTTCATATTTGCCCGGGGTTCGCTCCTAGAAATATAGCCATCCCTGCCCCTCCACGTCAATCCCACAAGCCTCTTATCCATTCTCATTCAATCACGGCGGGGGAGCAAGTCAAAATATAAAAACTCACATTGGGTTTAGGGATAATCAGGTTTGAATTGATGACTTCCACCACGTCAAGGTGACACTCTACTACTGAGTTATACCCATTTCTCTACTTCTATTAAGAAATAGAACTGACTAATCTTAAGACAAAGAGTCGTGAAACTTAACGCCACTATTCTTAAACAACTTGGAGCCATGCCTTCTTTTCGTACTATTTATTACGTATATGAAAAAAAATAATGGGAAAATCAGATTCAATTGTCAACTGCCTCTATTGAAAATAAGATTAGCTGCGGATTCAAGCCACAGCACATGGTTTCAAAAAATCGCACGATTTTTCCGATCTAAATCAAGCAAGTTTTACATGAAGAAGATTTGACTCAACATGTTCTATTCGATACAAGTAGGAGAAGAACTTGACTTAGTATTTTTAAAAAAATAGAGAAAGCAGAACCAAGTCCAGATGATACGGATCAACCCCTCTTCTTGCGCTAAAGATCATACCATTTTCGAAGGAACTGGAGTTACATATATTTTCCATTTCTATTCAAGAGTTCTTATGTGTTTTCACGCCCCTTTGAGACCCCAAAAAATGAAAAAATTTCTTTTTTCAGGAACACATACAAGATGCGTCACTCTAAAAAGGATATTGGTAACCCCACCATTAACTACATTTATGAATTTCATAATAATAGAAATACATGTCCTATCGAGATAGAATTTGTAACTTGCTAATCTTGTAAGAATTCGCTTTTTAGATATAATAATAGCAACGGTAGTATAACTATAGTATAGTTGCCCACATCATCACAATTGCTCAAAAATAATAATAATAATAATAATAAATAAATAAATAAAATAATAATAATTTTTTAAATAATAATAATTTTTTTTGGTAACTACAACACGAAATCACCCAAACCTCCAACACAAGCTTTGTATACATAAGAGAATTTCTACAACAAATACAATAAAATAATTAATAAACTCTAATTCTCTACAACACTTAGTTCCCATTAAAATAATCAAAAGTAATATTATAAATATACAGGTATATATATGTAGGAGGACATATAT